>JAVQJS010093476.1:5000-12510 GCA_036024795.1 Galaxias rostratus
GTCATTGGTGGACAAAAACCCTCCGCTTACCTTTTGAGAGGAGAGAATTGTATGTGGGGATGGAAGTAACTGGGGCTTTGTTTTGGTTATTCTAAACCACATAGAACTCATACTTGACATGAGCAATTGTTCAAAGTTCTGAGCTGAGCTCTATGTGATGAGGAGGTGGGGGGTTGTGGGGTAAGCAATACTCCAAATGGAGGGACAAGTTAAAGAACACGGAACAAACAGAGTTATTTGTACACGGCAAATCTGCTGAATAAGAAAAGAACTGCCGACACCCCCCCCCAATGCAACTGTCTGCACACAGTGGGCAGCAACCTCTCCAGTGGCCGTAACATGCACCTAAGCCCACTTTGCCTACAGCAAGAGTTGGCAAAGTCTTTAGCAGTGGGAGGTGGAATGTGAGTGCTGCTTGGACCTGGGGAATAGCCTCGGTCTGCCTTGGACCACACTGAGTCTCTGCACACACAGGTCTGATTACACGGATAAAAGAACAGCCAGGAGAGTAGAGAGACTAAATGGTGTAGAGCAATGGTGTGTGTGTGTGTGTGTGTGTGTGTGTGTGTGTGTGTGTGTGTGTGTGTGTGTGTTGTATACACACTGCAGACGTATGGGCGGGGCTGTCCTGACTGATTGCCACGGTTCCCGTACGCAAACGGTTGCTCAACCTTGTAGCCTTGTTGGCCATCTCCTCTCATCATCACGATTGTACCCTCTGTGTGTGTGTGTGTGTGTGTGTGTGTGTGTGTGTGTGTGTGTGTGTGTGTGTGTGTGTGTGTGTGTGTGTGTGTGTGTGTGTGTGTGTGTGTGTGTGAGAGAGAGAGACAGAGATATGACTTTCTGCTTAGCCTTCACATGTCATTTCCAGGCATGCTTGTCTCTCCTGGAAAATGGAAAACGAGATGAGAAAAAGAAGAGGAGAGAGAGAAAAAGAGAAAATCAGGGCCAGAAAGAGGGGGATAGAAGCAGAGATTGTTGAGCAATTCTTTTTTTCATGAACTTCATTAGAATTTAACTTTATTCAAGCGCTATTTGATCCGTCAGTGTGACGATGCCCCCTGATTTGCCCCCCATCCTAATGCTTTGATCTTTCCAACTTCTGCAAGTGTCACAATACAACGATACACTTTTACCTGCCATTGTACCAAGTAAGAGATACTAGAAGATAAAATAGGTGTGAATGTATACTGGCCTTCGAGTGAAATTAAGTTTGTGACCTAAATCAGATCATGTCGTTGATTCTGCATCGGTGTATAAGCACTGATTGGACCCTAAAAAGAAAGAAATGGTGTAGTTCTATGTCCTGACAGCACAATTATCTGAAAAATAAAGGGAAACTGCAGCCCCTCCGGCTAGTGCTACACCATCTGTCCCACCAGAGAGGGGAATCAGCCCTCAATCCACAAGCAGACAGAGATTTGTATTTGTTACCATGAATTATTTATTTAGAAATTCACACTCATTGCTATTTAATCAGGCATTCTTTTCCGACAGATTTTTTTTTCTCCATTTGCAGAGCTTTGTGAATAATGGTGAGCCAGGGGTGGCTGAGTACTTGCTAAGTACCCCCCCTCCCCACACACACACACACACACACACACCTCCTCCTCCCCTCGTCCTCCTCAAAATATATGAGGACGTTAATCTTCCTCTCCAATAACATTTCGGCAAATCAAGTTAATCTTTGCATGTTCGATGTGTTTCATATGTGTTTGCCAGTTTATGGATACCTTCGTTTTGTCAAACTGTTGGGAAGTTCAACCATTTTTTTCCTGTTTTCGTTTTCACTCTGGCCCTAGCGGATCATCAAAGCTGAAGATCATGGTAGACTGCTCCCTCTAGTGTTAAAATGAACAATAGCCACTTAGTCACAAGACAGCAACCGGGACACAAAGGAGCCCAAGGAGGGCATCAAAACCTGTAGGGATAAAAAGTTCCCACCATTGAGACCTCGACCACCACAGCGGTGGTGAAGGGCAGCAGACAACGGTGTTCACAGACACTATAGAGACGGATGCAGGGTATGGAGATGACAGCGACCTGTTCAATCAGCCACTCGCTGTCAGTCAGACAGGCATGTCATGAATCGTCATCGAGCCATGCCACCAAAATCACCGGCACCCCTCAAGCCCGACGCTCCGACCTTCACAGTGGCGCGGTAAAAAGGAAAGGCCGACTCCATCCCGAAGGGCCCTTCACTCCCTCTTCATCCCTCCTCTCGGCGACGTTCATCAGGCAGCCGCTGCTCCAAGAGGAGAACTTGAAAAAATGTTTCTTCATCCCCACTGCAGTATCCATTTTAAGCAAAGCCAAACAGACTGCCCCTGCATTTTAATGTGGCTTTGTACACCGGCTCCTCCTGTCTATTCTTAGAGCCGTTTGTGTTTTAAGGCCGTTTCACGGGAGTGTTCATGGGAGAGTGTTTTATTCGATGTTGTTTGGTTGTGAGTCCCTAACCCAGGGGTTCTTAAACTGGGTTCGATCGAACCCCCGGGGTTCGGTGAGTCAGTCTCAGGTTCAGCGGAGGTCAAGACACACTGTGTGCATGTCCATTTTGTTCAACGGGTTCAGTGAAGGGTACCAAGGATTTGGTGAATGCGCATATGAAACCTACGGGGTTCAGTACCTCCGACAAGGTTAACAACCATTGACCGAACTTAAAACAAATTTCTATGGTTACGTGATAGACAACGTTTCTGTTTTTTTTATATAAATACACACACTTGAACAGAGTTGAAAGTAATTTCACCATAGTGTCCGGAGGGGGTCTCTCTTTCTCTCTTCCCTCCCAGTCCTTCATTGTTGACAGCTGTTACAGCTAAACAAGATGGAGGGATCCTGTCCAAAAGATGACTAAATAGACCCCAGCGTGTCAGAAGGGCTGTGTGGGTCAAGGCACAGCCTCGCTGTGGGGGGAAAAGAATATAAACAGAATTTACTAGGGATACATTCAATACATTCGGCCTCTGTTATGTCCCCATGGATTTATTTGGTGAGCATGGATTAGTAGTCTTTGAGTGAGTGAGTGTTGAAACCTGCATTTATAGATGCTTGTTACAGTGTGAGTGGGTTCTCACTGACATGCTGACGCCCTTCCCTGGTCTCCCTTATTCAGCGTGTCCGGAGGGGAATTGTTCGACCGCATTGTGGAAAAAGGCTTCTACACGGAGAAGGACGCCAGCACGCTCATCAGACAGGTCTTGGACGCGGTCAACTACCTCCACAAGATGGGCATCGTCCACCGAGACCTCAAGGTAACCTGAGCGCAGACTCACACACAACACTCGCCTCCGCTCCCATCCTGAACAGATCACTCGTGCGTTACGACCCGTGGCCGCAGTGAGCCAAGCCATGTGTTGGAGATTTACATTGCTGTTCGGGTCAACAGCCGCCAGGGAAGGTAGACCAGCAGATGAACAGAGTGGAGCGTGTGTTGGCCAAGGGAAGAATGTGTGGCCAGCATGCAGACTTGCAAAGCACACCGCATCACAATGGATGGACTGTGACTTTCCGTAACTAGAGCAGGGTCAGATAGGACAGTTAAAACCCTGCAACCACTGTTTGTTGACACAGACTTCTCTCTGTCTCTGTCTCTCTCTCTTTTGTTTTTGCCCTCTATGTCTTCCCCCCTCTCTTTTTCTCTCTGTCTTCAGCCAGAGAACCTGCTGTATTTCAATCCCCAGGATGAGTCCAAGATTATGATCAGTGACTTTGGCCTGTCCAAGATGGAGGGTAGTGGTGATGTCATGTCCACTGCCTGCGGCACGCCGGGATACGTGGGTAAGAGAGTCCCCCACCTCAGCTGTGTTGAATAACATATAATAGCTAGATAATGTCTAATAGATAAATAATATATATAATGTGATGGATACTGTCTGATAACCTTAAATTCCTGAACAAAGATGCTTCTCATCACCTCCATATGACTTTGCCCAATCCATGAACACGGCCGAGAGTGTTATTTCATGTAATTGAAATAAAGAAGGTGTTTTTTTTCCAATATATTTTTCTCATTAGCTTCATTTTTTTTCCGTGTGTTGTTCCGCGATGCGATGGAAAGTCTGCTCCATTTAAATGACGCCCCACGGCAGGCCGTCTCGGTAGTCGTGCTGCGGTGTTGTGCGTGTGTAAATTGGAGGAGAGCCCATCAGTGTGCAGCTCACACGCGCGGACCCATCCTGCCTGTGGTGTGCCGAGGCCTTATCACACGCTGACAGACCCTGCCCCCCCTCCACCCTCCACCCTCCACCCCCCGGTCGCCTGCCTTCCCCCCTCTCCAAGCGCAGCGGCTGCGGCACTCAGACAGCCAACATGGCGGGGGTGCACCGCGGGGCCGGGCATCATGTGCTCAGACAGTGATTCTTATAGCCCTGTCTCGCCCTTGTTCTGGTGCGACTCCCTGTTTGTTCGTCTGGGCGTCTGAGCGATGTTCCTCCCCAAAGATCTCCTGGCAGATCGTGTTGACACGTAGGTGGTGGATGAGGGGGTTCAGTCAGACGCCAAAATGAGGCTTCATTATGCTGCAGACACATTTTGAGTGGCTTTTCATAATCACAGCTATTTATCTCCGGTGCTTAAGAGAGCTTATCCCGAGAGATTTAGCTGCAGCCTAGTGTTGACAAAAGGGGAATCACCAGCCGTAATGTGTGCAGCAGCACACTCTTGTGCACATACACACACGAGCACACGCACACTTTTTGGGGTACTGCTTCGACAGCATGACTTTGACTGAAAATAGTCCTGGCGTCCTCTATCTCTTCGTGCTCCGTACCTCCATCCCATTTATCCCTACACCGAAGTTTGTTTGACATAGCCTTATGTTGTCACTCTCTCCCACCTTCCTTCTATCTCTCCCTTCCCCTTCCTATCTGTTATGGGCTACTGTGCTGTTTTCCCTTTTAAAGTGTTTTACTATGAATGCTATTTGTGGAAGGCTTCTAAATATAGTACTTTCTGAGGTAGTATTGTTGAGGTTTATAAATTCCTTGGGTATTAATAGCCAGGCGCCACATATGCCTTCGTTAAAACCAGGACTTTGACTGGACAGAAGCCTTGCGGTTAGCGCTTGTAAACACACTCAGGTTATCACACACACTCACACATAGTGACTCATAAAAATTGAAAACATGAGTGACTGTTAAGACATTCTTGACGTACTGGCCTCCAAAGAAGAGAGATTGTGTTTGTGCCTGTGTGTTACCCTGTTCACATGGCTCCCTGGATTGTGTTTGGTCTGAGAGCATTGTTTGGGTGAGCTCCAGTCTATTTTGGTCCGCTTGTCCTCATTCATTGAGCGGGACAGTGCAGGACGCAGCCAGGCTATACAGTCGCCTGCAAAGACTCTCAGACCCGGCTTATCGGCCACCGATTGGCGGTCACAGCCTACGACAGGAGCGATTCACTCTAGCTCTGTGCTCTATTATACGGTCTGCCAGGACACTGATTCCCTTCTCATTCCAGTTTGTCCTCTGCTTGGTTCTTATTCCCCTTTGAGGTCTCTGATGGCATGCTTGCTCTCTTGTTCTCTTTCTATTATCTCCCTCTCTTTATCTTTCTCTCTCTCTCTGTCTCTATTTTAGCTCCAGAGGTCCTGGCCCAAAAGCCCTACAGTAAGGCAGTGGATTGCTGGTCCATTGGAGTGATAGCCTACATTCTGTAAGTATCTACAGTCTAATGTACACTAAGCGACCTGCCGCTACCCTGCCAGTTCAGCGTTTTTAGAGTAATAGCATTGGTCACTTTATAAATAATGACAACACACATTTCCTCCCTTCAGCCAGCCATCACAAAAAGCCAGATGTTTGTCCACTCCTCTGCTCAATCACCATGTAGGGACATGGAGCTGCTGAGCTGAAAAACACACCGGCGCTTTTTAGGCTGCATATTTCCCCTTTGTTTTGAAACCCCAATATGTGTATAGACCTCTCTGAGAATAGACTTTGGGCTGTGTGTCTAGTGTTGAGCTCCATTTGTTCCTGAGTAGAACTGCTGAGGTATGGATAGATTTAGAGATGTGAAGGGTCAGAGTTCAGGGCAAGCGCCAGTAACGGGATGCCACAATGCCTTGCGAGAAAATGAAGTTACATTTCTAGGGCGGGTAACAATAGCATCATGAAAACGAATGATGCTAGCTGACATCTTACTTTGGTTTCTGCACGGCACCCATCCCTGTCTTTGTCTCTCTGTAGTCTGTGTCTCTGTCTGTCCTGTACTTTGTATTGTTCCTGGCCTTTGTTGATACAGGGGGATGTGTAATGCAGCCTTGCCCTCCCGCACAGATGCGTCTCTCTTTCGGTCATCCTCTTGTCCTGTCTCTCATCGCCGTTCTTACTCAGCCCCCATTCTCCTTTTCTTACAGTGCTTTCTATTTATTTTCACTACTTCTGGTGTAATGTCTCCTTTAAATAGCGTTTGATGTTAATATCACTGTGTGTCTGATGTCATTGGCGCCGCATTGTGTGTGTGTGTGTGTGTGCGTGCGTGCGTGCGTGCGTGCGTGTGTGTGTGTTTTGTTATTGTGACGTAGTGTTATTGTTATTGCAACACACTGCTTGGCCACATGCTTCCAAGTTATTTGTGTCTGCTGCGTTAATTTCGCCTTCACATGCAAACCAGGGGGAGGGATAACATACGTGCTTCGGGGTCCAGCTGGTCAATTTAACCATGAAAGTGATTGTGTCTGGTTGTGGTGAAAGGCGTTTTGAGGCTGATATCGGCCCACTCGGGATATGTGTTAGTTTGTCATTGTCTATTTGGCCCCAATCTGCTGCTCTCTGCTAGCAATTAGCACAATTAGCATGGGCATCAGAAGCCCTTAGCCCGGTCTGTGTGCCGCTTCCAAACAGACCCCCGGCTTCCTCATGGCTGGCTGGCCTCTGGTCAGGTGTGAAGATCACATCAAGTAATCAGGCGTTGTAATCGCCTGGGCTCCTGGGGAGGGGAGTGACGTGAGCTCCTTTAACCAAATGTGAAAGCACCAAAACAAAAAGATCACCTCAACCATGCCATGCAGAGCGGCCTTGCCGATTGGACTTCCTGATGTGTGCGTGTCTATTGATGGAGAAAGGCATTTGAATGTGTTATTATGGGTTATGACGACAACAGTTTTCTGGAAAATGTCAGTTTGTCACTTCCAAGAAGTTCAATTAGACGTCAATGAGTTAGATAAACAGAGTTTAGTCCATTCAACCACTGGGTTTTCTATTTGTAGCTCTATCTTCTTGGATGTAATCCAAAGCATTTAGTCCAATTAAATTCATTTGGAAGTGTAATATGTTGATGAATTCATATTTAGATTAATTTCCAGCCCTTTCTTCCTGGCTCTTTGGCAGGTTGTGTGGATACCCCCCATTCTATGATGAGAATGATTCCAAGCTCTTTGAACAGATCCTGAAAGCAGACTATGAGTTTGATGCACCATACTGGGACGATATATCAGATTCAGGTGAGACGGTGTGTGTGTGTGTGTGTCTGTGTGTGTGTGTGTGTGTGTGTGTGTGTGTGTGAG
>JAVQJS010093506.1:0-14420 GCA_036024795.1 Galaxias rostratus
GCAATCAAAGGAAAATTAAATCAGAGTATTGTGCATGCCAACGAATCATCAGATCATTGTGCTCAACAACGGAGCATTTTTTTTTCCACCGATTAGCGTGATGAAGCTATTAAAACTTGATCTCAAATGCAATTCGCTATCTAAAATGTTCATCAAACAAGTAAATCCATATAATTCTCGACTAGACGACACACGCACACACACACTCAAACTAATAACGAAAAGCAATCATAAATGTTCAGAGATATACAGTATGCTGTTGTGGTCTGTTCCAGTAATAACAGCTGGAGGGTGAATGGTGGGGGGAAGGTAGCGGGGCCTCATTAATGGTTATTGCCATCATTTGACCATTTCGTTGGGGTTTTCATTTTTCTTCACAGCTACAGTATATTGAGACATGGGTTGGGGTGAAGAAAGGTGTTAAAGTGAGTAGCTAATTACTTTACATGCGGTTGTCGATAAAGCACATGTGGATGGATTCCATGCATTAGATCACCATTAGGTGTAATGAATACAGCAATTAATACCAGGGGTAATGTACTTAAGTTCACTGCCCAAGGGCACTCCAAGGAGGACTAAGAGACATTTCGTATTTTTCATGCATTTAGCGGTTTTACATCAAACTCACCTTAACCAAGGTGTGCATTTCATATACATCCAGCACACTTCACAACCAGACTGAGCAGTGTATGCAGCCAGGGGAGAGTAGGCAACTGACGCAGCTGTTGCATCTTGCATTTTATTTTGTGTTTGTGTGACCTAGTTGATATTTTTACTACCCTATCTCAGTAAGAAGACATACCTCAAGAGACTCACAGTAGACACACCTGGTGCATGCACAGGTTCTGTTAGTCTGCGGGCAAAGGTTTCGTTCTGAAATCATCAAGTTGGAGTTCACTACACTGACCCACTTTTAAGGGTACAGTATCTTTCATATTGCTATTAGGCTGTTTCTAAAGGCACAAACATGATTCAATGCTGCAGTTAAATGGTTGTGCAGTGGTGCCTTTATGGCAACCTTGTAGACATGTTGTTGGTCGTGAAGTGGGTATGCATATGTACTTTAGTTTACTCATCAAGCATGTAGTTATTGGTTCTGGTTTATAACTCCTCAAATGCGTTAAGTCAAGCCAGTCCTACAATGTTTAACTATGACCAGCATTTAAGTTGGACAACTAATTAGCCATTAGTTAATGGTAATGTAACTGTCATGACCTAATGACGCAAAAATAACATGCTTCCACTCTTAAATGTCACGGCTGAAACAGGAAGAATTACAGATTCGGTTAACGATGCAGAAAGTGTTATGTTAATGAGCGCATTGCCAATTTCATGCACTTCAGCGGAATTCACAAATTAAAGAAAATCAATTGAAGAAAATTTACTTTTTGAGATACCTTGTGAGAAGTAATTAATCTTGAAAAGTGAAACGCTGGGCATGTAATTCCAAAGATAAGGTATCACCCACTTATTGAAATTGCCTCTAATGTATTCATGCTAATCAGTGACTCTCTGCAGCATCTCTCTTATGATAAACAAAATTCCTCAACAAGGGCCACTCTCCTTTCATCCTCAAAGCTGAAAGTGTTGGCTTTTCAATTACGTCTGGGCTCTGCGACATGTCGAAAGATATGGTGAGTCAATATTGTGAACCATAACAGAGCTGGTTTTGAAATACGTAAACACAAGAAAGAAAGCTATGAAAGACTGTCAAGAGGGCAGCTTGATTTTGCAATATCGAAATTCCAACCAGTGACCAACTGACCGTTGCTATGGGAGATACACCATATCTGTACTGCGTGTGTATGTGTGTGTGTGTTTGTGTGTGTGTGTGTAAAGGAGAGTGTGAATCTGATGATCTGAAAAAAGGACACAAAGCTCTGTTTCCATCTGTTCTCGCACATTGGTGTCGTGGCAAAGGGGAAAGGTCAAACTACAGAAGACAGGTCATGATTAATGGGGAGGCTGCAATTGGCATCTATGAAACACAAAGCACTGCTATTTCAGTGAGGGAGAGATGCTCGGTTCAGCAGGCACACTTTCAGTGTGTCTGTTTGTACGGCTCTTTGAGCAACACACCTTCAGGAATAAATGCACTAAAGATCCCTGTTAAGCAAAACTATTTTGGAGAAAAGACATGTTTTGAAAAGTGTAGAAATACTTTGAGATCATAATCCTATTGATTTTGTCTAATGTATTTTGGAACCTGTCACTGTTATACTATAATTAATAATAAAAAATCAGTTTGGCCTCTATAATGACAAAATATTTCAAGATTGAAATATTTGTTTAGTACTCTCTGACCCACTCTATCAAACAATAGCAACAAATACATACAAAGTGACTAAGCTTAATATCCTGTTGCTCTAAAACGCCCAAAAAATAAAACATGGTATAAACTGCATCTTATTGGGATGAATCTTTAAGTGTTAAAGTGCTCCATTTCGTGGTGGAATACAGAAACCTGGGGTTTGCTGTGGCAGGAGTTTACTAACCAAAGACAGCCAGGTCAAGTTGAATGTTATTTTTCAAAGTGTCCCTCCTAATAATTCTCAGAAAATGCTTCTGGAAAACCCTGAAGAGGGTGTTCCATCACGGAGTTGGAGTGTTGTCCCATGTTTTATCAAACTTCATACATTTCTGATGACGCTCCATTTCGCCTTGAAATATTGATATCAATCTCTATGTGAGTCATTTGGTATTGCAATGGAATTTTACAGGAAGTGCTCAGCGTCATCCCTGGACGAAAGACTTTGGAGTGGGCAACCAACCACAGCAGCCAGGTATTGTGTGTTCTTCAAAACACTCTTCCGCTTTATTGGTGAGTCACCAAGGCCCATGACAAATAGCACTGTCCGCCAAACAAGGCAGGGTTTAAACGCCGGTGTGGTGATTATTCCTCAAAAAAAACAAAAAAAGGTGTGTGGGTAGCGTGGAGCCCATCTCAGCTAAGCAAACTGGCACAGTCCTTCTCTGATGATGCCTGGTATTGACCGCTTCCCTGCAGGAATTGACCCAGGGGGAGAGGAGGACTCGATCCAAACATTGTGAAGGTAATATGGGCCAATTTGTGCAGAGTGAAGGTTCAGGAAAGGCCAAGGCCATGAATATTCAATAAATGGTCATTATAAAAACCCTGAGTATTTATTTTGAGAAATACAGATGTCAGCTGGTGCTTTGATTTTTCTCTTTTTGTCTTTTTTAGGTATGTGTTTTGACAACATCTCTTGCGATTTAGCTAAAATAATTAATGGACATGAACAAAGTTAGACATTGTGCCAAAAGAGGAGCCAAGGTATTACTATCGACAGCAGACTAATTTAAGGGCCGAGACACAGGGCTTGCCACCCTGCTGTTTGTGGTCAGTTGGCGGCAAGACTCGGGTACAGATCTTCACCACGGGGTAGAGCGAGTTCTCTGATACTTTACTGCCCAATTACGGCCCACATGTGCATTTGAGGCATAGAGCAATCAGACCGCACCACAAAGGTGTCTCTGAAAGAACTCTGGCTATGACTAATGATCCCCTCTAATTTTAAATTTTATTTGAAAACATTCTCAAATTACCCTTCAACTGAACGATTTGCCTACACAGAAAGAATACGTTTATACCTCATAACTATACATCTTAGGATGGGATTTTGCTAGTCAGGCTTTATTTTAAGTAGGGTAATATGGCTGGCTATGGTGTGCACATGTTGCAGATAAATGTTGCAGATATTTGCTGCATTTAGGGTCCCTCATAGAGCGAGCGAGATCTCTTCATTTTAGATCAAACAGAATCTGAGATCCTAGACTCTCACATCGTCCGAGTCAGACTTTTGCCTCGTCAGGGATTTGTGGTTAAGGTTGCCTCTTTTTGGTGTGCAACTTTCTAGTCTAGGCGCACGACATATAGGTCATATATAAGGCATTCAAAGGAACTCCTAAAACCCTCTAGATATGTTTTTTGTTCTCTTCGGCTCTTAACTTTTCAAACTGCTTCTCTCCAGAGTTAGTAGAATAGCGTTTGACCTTTGTCCTCACCAATTTTAATTAACCATGGATAATAGCTCTTATTTCCATGATGAGGAGTCAGGTTATAACGTTGGAGTGCAAAGACACACATGCACATTAAATTGCAGACAAACACACACACACACACACACACACACACACACACACACACACACACACACACACACACTGAAGACTGTACACACATTCACAGACACACACACTGAAGACTATACACACATTTACAGACACACGAAAGACCAAAAAAGTGTCAGAGCTAAACCACAAGGACTTGTTATGGTGAGTGTGCTACTTGAGAGAAACACCCTTCCTATCAAGCCACAGTGTTCCTGATACATATGTGTGAGCCACGTTCTCTCACTGGATCTTATTTCTCTCTGATCCTGAACAATCCTCAGCACCATATACATAAGCACACTTGCAGACTGCCAGGCGCTTGCCTGATTGAAATATATATAGCAACGTGTGCATTGAAAGGGACTTAGTAGAGAAAGTGATATGCACTCCACAAGCACTCAAAGAAATAATGCTTTAGCTGGGTTGGTATGGAAATTTAAAGACTGACGTGGTTTCGTGGTGAATGTTATTTTTGAGATTGGGCAGACAAACAATAGGTTTCTTATTCTACTCAAGTTCCATTCACTCCTTTGCTTGACCTATAATCAAAATGAATCGATACACTTTAAGCAGTACTCACCCTGGCAATACTTTAAGCTCAAACTGCTGCAGCTGATGCTTAATTAAATGCAGACAGGTAGAGACCTATGGTACAATTACAACTGCACCCTATTATATTGACGGACTGGTTTCTCTGGAGACCATGCCAATGGTAAATGAAAGAGAAATGTCATTGAAAAGGTGCTCATTCTCCAAATTAATTTGCATAGTTTAAAATGGAATACCCACTAGAACAGTCAAACTTAAGAGACTGAAATCTATTAATAAGCCTAGCAATTAATGAGAGTGACAGAATTGTGGCGTATCCAGTATAGATTCAGATCTGCCAGGCTCTTCATGCCATAGCCTATAATTATACTCAGCCTCAGTCTGACATCAAAGTCTGCAGTGAAGATCCAGAGGTTTAACCCTTCCTGTTCTTCATTCAGAGTGAAACTAAGAAGGCCCATCCATACTAAGACAATCATCATCTGTGTGGGGAGGGGGTATCCAGCAACCCTCACCTGATCTAGACCGATCCACGTTAATGTCCACAGAATACACATCAGTGTGAGAATTCTCAAAAACCATCCAAGAGGCATGAGAATCTCTTTAGCCATTGAGTGCCATACTGGTATCCTACTTTAATTCACTCAAGGCATCTCTTTTACTTTCTTATTTTTATATTATTGTGTTAGATTGCTGTCTCTACAACCAAACCCTATGAACAATAAGTAGATATCTCATACTTGCAGACGTTTTTAGCATGTGGTCTTTTCTATTTGTGCACACAGACATACACACACTCCAGGGGGTTGATGGTCCATTCTATGCGAGCGTCAAGACAATCGCTAAAGATGTACCAAGTTGCATGTAATTGTGCTCGTGCATGTGCTACATTCACCAACATTTCATTCATGGCACAAATGAATTCTAGAACAATTAAAATGATGGCTTGTGTTCCTCCATATAAAAAAAAAAACTATTGTCGCCCATCCAACGAACACAATCTAGTTTGAGATTTGGGTGGCTGATTGTCTTGGACTAAACTGTCGGTTTGTATGAGGAATTATGGGACAAAGTTCTCCTCACTCTTTCTCCTCAATGTGACAACATATTCAAAGATGAAAGGTGGTATGCATATTTAATACATTATCACGTATGCCATCTTAATTAACGGATGAGAATAAAATGGCTGCTGAATAAGTGTGTAACCAGGCGATATGTGGTTGGAGGGGCTGGTCTGATACCAATCACTCATTTCTGGAAATTAGATTGCATCCAGACTTCTGAGTAAATGATAACCTAAATGTGTGCACTTCAGAGTGAAGGGCATCGGAAAGGTTGCTACATACAGAAGGGACCTATTTTAACTTACTGGTGATGGTCCCCCATAATGTGCGAAACCCAAAACTATGGACATGGTTTGCCTTTTACAATTATTCTAAAACAAGCTCAAGGATGGGAAGGACGGTCTACTACTTAGGATTTGGACAAGTGCAGATTTGGCAGAGCAATGCACAAGTTTATTGTTTTTGGTTCTGCCATCATTTTTTTTTCATTCAATCACGGAGACTCCTAATGCAAATATACACCAGGGAATTGCTTTAGGATTATAATAAGGTTGTCTAATTCAACCTATTAGAATACACATTATTATGTAAAAGCTATTATAACTTCCTCACACAACTAATATTCCCCCTGGATGGGCTCGTACAGGCAGGTATCTGGAGTGCTTTATAATACATAAACATCCCGAGAGCAACAACAGAGGAT
This sequence comes from Galaxias rostratus, assembly GCA_036024795.1. Classification (NCBI taxonomy): domain Eukaryota; kingdom Metazoa; phylum Chordata; class Actinopteri; order Galaxiiformes; family Galaxiidae; genus Galaxias; species Galaxias rostratus. Next base: position 6,451 of record JAVQJS010093506.1, read on the forward strand.
GGAAGAAATCAAGTATTCAGATGTGCCCTTTATTCTGAGGCAGCCATCTGAGCTGTGATGCCTAACCAATAAAGTGTTTTGAATTCAATGATTTCCCCTCCGTCTCCTGGGTGCAGTTTAATAGCAATGAAGGTAGGCAAGAGAGACGCACAAATGCAAAAGTCTAATTTGCTGAGGTGACACAAGGTCTCCGAGGGGGATAAATGTCACGCTGTGATTAAATGATTCTGATAGGCAAGGGAGCATTCATAGCCATAGCTTACCCCCTGCCTCCACTGGCATATCCTCGACCCTTTAATGCAAAGGGATGTGTTTGGTGATGTGAAGCCTCACGCTACCTCGTGAATCCTGGTGTGACAGGGCTGTCATAAAACTCAGGTGAAGGTACGCTCGATGGAATGTAAACGGAAGAGTTTGGGCGTGTCCTGACTACCGGCTCCGGATGCTTGCAAGATACAATGGCTATGACCTCTAGTGATATTAATGGAGGAGTGACACTGGGCTAGTCTAGCGAGTGGACAGAGTTGTCAATTGTTCATGTAGAAGAGTAGAGAAACATAATTTACTGTAATTTTCCTAAAAGTTGCGGGCAGTGCTGCCAAAAAAACAACTACCCTGTCCAGTGTGCAAAATGGAAATTGCAGTCATCAGCATGTCATCAACATTTGTATGCGCCGCATATCCTAATATTTAGACTGAGAAACCAAACAGATTTTTTGTTTTTCGTTTACTCAAGTCTTTTTTCCCCTTCAGTGAATGAGAAACTGTGCACTCTTGGAAACACCCAGAACATGACAGAATCTCCCTCCTGCTGCATCTCATCTGTGAAGGAATCCTTCTGTTTTTTTTTTTTTGAAGGGAGAGCTGCGTTATGCCGAGACAGGCAATAATTTACGGTGCCGCTGCCATTGTGGTTTTGACAAAGCCAATAAACAAAGAGGCGCCACCTCATGACGTTACGGAGGTGCAGTAGCAATGCAGCACGGCTTCACACAAATAGAAATGTGACCCAGCGGCTGGCACTGTAATGAACCATATTCTTAACCATGGCGAGCAGACTGTCAGAAACCTGCCTGTGGGCATTTTTCAGCTGGAGTGAATCATCTGCTTCAGGTCGTATGTCCTGCTTTGATAGATTGGCCTCCCTGCAGTACAACACTCAAATAGGCCATTGTCTTCCAGCCCACTGTCTGGTGCTCCGTGGTGGCAGATGTGGCGGTGGCTCTGGCTTGAAGGGAAGGTATATAAAGACCTGTGACCGGCTTAGAGTTAAACACAGAACATGCCATCTCTGCTTTGTCATTCCAAGAAAAGGAACATTGCTTTAACTTTACGAGGGCCAATACATTCAGGATCATTTATCAAACTTGCTGTTGACAACGATACCAGTAAGGTTGCCAGATTCAGTGGGTTATAGGTCACATTCATCAGGAATTGTACATGTTGGAAAATGTCACATTCAGCTGCTGGCTGGCGTGACAACTTTGGCCTGATTAAGGTCATATGTGGGAGATGTGTGGCTACGGTGAGCAAACCTGGCACTCCACCAACTCAAGGTTCCTCAGTAAGCTAACAAATGCAGAGGACAGAGCGTTAGGGGGTTTGAAACAAATGGTATAATCTACAAAGACAGCTAACAGAATAGATATTTTATTGGAGCAGCAAAATAAGCTTGAGCTCCGTGACGCGGCCCCGTGTTTTTGTCCTTAAACATTACATAGTCTGACTCCCATCAACTATAATCGCTTTAAATCTTCGCACCAGCCTGTTAAAGAGATAGAACATGACATTTTGAAAATTGATTTTCTATTGGGTCACTTTCATATTCTGCGCTCATACACTGGCGGAGGCATCCATGCATTACTATACACACAGCGAGCCACCCGACTAATACCAAAACAACAGACAATTATGCCGCTGCCAGGGCCTGCAACTAGCTCCACCCACACACATCGAGTCACACTGTTTTCTTAATAACACAACTGCCATAAAATGTGATTTATTGACCTTGTTATATATGAACAGAGATGAAATCCAAATTGCTCTGCTTTCAAACAACCACCGATGGCAGTTTTATGACGTTAAAGGTTGTAACAAATGGTGTCATGCGATGGCGAATGACTAAACATGTGCTTTAGCTGTGCTAAAGTTGTGCTATGGTATAGTACAGACCGTGTTTTCCATGCAGTCACGAAAAAAATCAAACCTTTCTGAATTAGAATGTGTACCAGCGCGATCGAAAAGATAGAAGCGACGGGTTGGTATGAGGTCAACACATTTGTTACCTGAAGTTACATCTAGCAAAGACATTTTGTGGAAAATGCCTTAGGCAAAGGCTAAGTAATTTATTCAGTTAGCATGTGGTTAAGCCTGTTGTGACAATATTTGACTAGATTAGGTTGTTATAGTAACAGTAAGCATCCCCGACAGTGTTTAAAAGCCACAATCCTAGAAATCCTTATGAGCCAGCTGAGGTCGAATTGTTTGGCAGCCACTAGCTAAGCACACACAGTCTCCCACAAGGCTTGATTAAAGCATGCCATAATATAATCAATAATTCAATAACTTAATACAGAGAATCAGATTCCAAATAATTTGACTTTGTTTTACCTAAAGCTTTTACCCTTACTTTTACTTTTGTTTTACCTAAAGGATTATCCTGAGCAAAGAAATTCTTATGACACGGCAGGCAGCAACTACGTAGAACAGAGCCAAAATATCCATACCAGAAATATAAAAAATATAAAAAGTATCTAAGAAATACATCATATCGACGGATGGCGCTTATGGACAGTGAGAATTGGAGTAAAAAATATTTTAAATATATACAGTGCAGGAGTGTTGATGAATATGTGCATAGGATTGTGATGTGATGATGCGCATTGAACGTACATAGGGAGTGAACATACATATGAGACGTGTGATCAATGTGATCCCTGAGGTTAATGTCACTGGTTGTGAAGCCTGATGGCCTGGGGGTAAAACTGTTTGTGATATATATATATATATATATATATATATATGTGTGTGTGTGTGTGTGTGTGTGTGTGTGTGTATGTATATATGGATCAAGCTTTGTCTTTCAGGTGATAAACAGCTGATGATGCATAATTATGTTGCAGGAATGTATCATTTTACTCAAACTTAATCCATTCAGATGCATTCTTCCATGTTAAAAAAAGACTCTTTAGACAGTTATTACAGATCATTGTTCAGCACACAGATGGAGCAGGACGCACCTGTGAGTGATCAATTGGACAGTCTCAGAATATTGTCAGGTCCCATAGCTAAATAGTTTGAGTTACGTGATCGGAACGGAAAAAAAAGCGTCTTTTTATAAAGAGAGAATCAGGGATAATTGATTTTGAAATTTCTGAAAGTGAAATGAAAGTTCTTCGCCTACGCACACATGCACCCACTTTTAGAAAACGACGCCTACCTTTCACAATCAAGTTGAGCAGCTTTGGCCGTAGATTGCGTTCACTTTGGATTGAGCACGTGTACTGGCCGTCGTCAAATACATCCACCTTCTGTATCTGCAGGCTGTATTCATGTTTGTCTCCGACACTTGACACGATGGAGACTCGAGGGTCCACAGACCACTTGTCGTTTCCTGCGAAGATGATGCTGGACCGGTTCAGCCAGGCTCCTTTAGATATACCGTCCAACAGGTAGCACCTGTGAAAAGAAAGAAGGCAGTCAGATCTCAAGGACTTCACGCTTGTAGTTTGTAGGTGAGGCGGTAACAAAATCACTGCTCTCAAGGACACTGTTGTCTCACAGCAAGATGGTCCTGGGTTCAATCCCAACCTGACCCGATGGTCTTTCTGTGTGGAGTTTGTGTGTTCTAACGTGTTTGCAGGTTTTTGTGTGGGGGGGGGGTTCCGGGCACTCTGGTTTCCTCCCACAGTCCAAAAACATGCAGGATAATTGGTGATCCTATCTTGCTCGTATGTGTGAATGTGAGTGTGAGTTGCTCTCTCTTTCTATGTATCAGCCCTGTGTTAGACTGGCGACCTCTCCAGGGTGTACCCCGCCTTTAGCCCTGTGTTGGCTGATATCAGCTCCAGCCCCCCCGCCACCCTACAAAGACTAACCAGTATGGACGGATGGAAGGATGGATGCTCTCAAGGTTAGGTGTGTATTTCATTACGACAACAAGAAATTATCAAGACTATCAAACTCTTAACTCCCAAGTAACAAAATAAGACTTTAAACCAGTAAACAATTGAATTAAATCCTATTGACCAAACTTAAACTGAACTCTGTTGGTTTGGTTGACACGCCATCTAAAGAAGGGGCAGCATTTTAAACCAGATGAATAGCAGTTGAATGAATGGTTTCATATGAGCTTTGTAAGCTTAAGTTTATGCTTTTGTAAATTAGAAATGAGCTTAGAAAATAAAGTGTTTCTGTATTAGTGCTTGCTGACCAATGGTTTCCTATACTTTCAAAAGCCTACCCCCGTACCAGCCAAACAACGCCTGCTCAATTATAGTGATTCACGTCTATTTTTGACTGAAGAAATAAACTGACAAAAAGTAGAGAAATCACAAACAAATAAATACTTTTTTTAGAAAATACCCCATCAAGCTATTGTTCGGCAACTGTTGACATGCCATCTAGTGCCAGCTCTGCCAATAAGGCCACGAAGGAAATCAGTTTGGCATCCCATGCAAAGCCCTCCGCCTCCTGTGCCAAGAAAATGTCTGTTCGCCATGCAGTTAGAGGACAATGGCTGAGTCTCCGCCCAGGGGAGTCCCAGCCCTGGAGGTATTGTCACAACACACTGGTCAACAATGGACAACACACAACCACAGAGATAATACTTAGAGTGGTTCAGGGATTCAAAGCAAAAGAGCTTTGAGTTACTTAGCCGAACCCTCGAAATGGAGCATGACCTCCTCTTGTCTTCTTGTTAGTTGCAAAGGTAGAGAGAACTGCATTTTAAGAGACCAATTTTTTTTTCTCACATATTTCAACAGTTTGAAAGAAAACACATTATTTATTCTTTACAAATATTTTTACGATTTGTACTCATTTTGGGGTCTACCACAAAAATATTACTCTTTCATTTTCCTTCTGTTCCTCCTGCTTCTCCTACAGTGAGGTGTTAAATGAATGGAAAAGAATGGGCTTGTGCTGATAATGACACACCAAGGAGCAGTTGCAATCAAGCCCAGTTTGCCTCTGAATTTCCGTAAACCATCCATATTCATCCCCTTGCGGAGTCATTTCCGCACAAAACGACCACACTGATCACACCCGAGGTGGGCTTGTTTTCCACAACGCGCCTTTACTCTAAGAGCTCACCAGGAGAAAGTCTTCCTGTTGCTATACAGGAAGCTCAGTTGTTTACTTCAATGACCCCCGATGCAGGGTTTCAAAGGTGGCTTAATATTCACAATGACGGTATTTTATTTATTCATTCATCTCCTGATGAGTGGTTTGTGAAGAGCAGACTCATTACAGCTGTTTTTATATTTCCATGGCTCACAAAGGGATCCAATTTATATTCACCCCATGATTATGCACATCACACAAAAAAAAGTGTTTGTGCGGGTGTGTTTGAGCACCTTGGATGAATGGAAAATGATGAAAACCTACCGTTAATTAAACAAAGCTGTTATTAAGTGAAGCAGGTTGTAATCCTTTTAGCCAAACTCATACATGCACTTTGATAGGATGCCATAATTAATACTGCAACTTAGTTTTGACCCACATTCAGATTTGTTTTTCCAAAATCTTTTCGTGGTCCAATCCTTTACACGTCCATAAATGTAAATATGCTTCTTGGCTCTAACATTACAAATATTGCTTTGCTAGCATTTCCCGGGGTTGCACAGTCTGGTAGATCACATGAAACAGATTTTTCACATTTTGCAACAGAAAAGGACCACATTCCCTCTACAAACTGAGATGTGTGTTACGTAACAGTTATGTAATAGACACCCAGGCCATTGATTTAATCCTTTGTCCAAGTCCAATCTCTCACTTCAGCTCCTTGCAAAGAAATAGTCCATACCCATGACTGCAGTGTAGAAGAGTTCTGGATTTTTGAAGTATCATTTGGAAAATTATTAATTAAGGGAAGAAGTGTATAGCTATCCATTGATTATACAGTACGTATATATTCAAAGTTAGCCCATCTATGTACAGTAGTATTGTAATATTCCGTTGCTTGTGCCAATTCCCAACAAAGGTTGCCTAAAAACACGAGTTAAGCAATGCTTAGTGAAACAGGGGCATTTGGGTTTTACGAGGGATGTTAAAGACCTCCTGCAGCTTCATGCATAAAAAAAAGTGTGATTCTTTTAACTCTAATGACGGAAGCACATTTCTGTCCACAAAGGTTTAGTGCTGTTTAGAGACAATAGAGTCGTGTCTCTCTTAATAGCGGGGCATTTATCCCGCTTGAATAAAAGGAAGCGTTTTCAAGAACAAAATGAGAGAGCGTAATTCAGCCGGTAAATCTTGTGAGCCAGCCAGCGTTTTGATCGTGAAATCAGAGACAGATGTTCTGTCCCATTGTTGGTGATTCAAAACATGAAACTGTACCCTGCATAGCTGAAGCGACATCATTCCGAACATGTTCCATCTAACTCAACGTGGCTCACTCTCTGGCCTGTAGGGGCTTCCTTTGTTTGATTGCAGAGTTTACAGACATTATCCTGGTGAAAATGCGACCATCCATAACAGGGTTGCTTGTTGAACCTGTATATTCAGTGTGTGTTTACATGTGGTATGATTTAAAAGGAAGCCCGCAGTAAGCAGTACATCAGGTATAAGCCTTCACGTTTGGTGTGTTAATGTTTATACTGCAATGTCCCTTTTCCCACCGAGTGTGTGTGTGTGTGTGTAGGTGTGTGCTTGTGTTTGGAGGCTATGAGAGAGAGGCCAGAGAATGGGAGAGAATGAGGACACGATGCTCTGCAGCTGAGGTACAGAGCACCCGGCTCTTAATCCCCACAGTAATCCTGTCGACTGTGGCCTGTGGAACACATCTGAAGCCCTCCAGCCATAATCCAAACGGCTCCGACGCTGACACCAATATCAAACACTCTAACGCTCCCTTGACTCTTAAGAAAACAATACATTTGAACTTTTCACTGAAATTGTTAGAAACACAAACTTGGGATTGCTAAATGCAATTCTTCAGAGAATCACACACTGTGTTGAAATAGGCTATTTGATTGGTATTAAACTTATTTGAACCTGTTGCATGCAAGACTTGAATGACCAGCCACTTGATAGACTGATACAGTTTCCTTTACCCTCAAAAATATTCAAATTCATTGTGACAGACTACTACTACTATGCATATTTAATTTACAGTGTTTTGGGATATACCATATTTTCACCCTCGGTAAAGACAAGAAAAAAGCTTTGAAAAATGTAGATAGATATTAGAGGACAATAAACGATAACCTGAAGAAAACTGCAAAGAAACATGAAATCACAAAATACCCTTATTCATCAATTGATAAGCAGAATTTAAGAAAAGACAAAATTAACGAATAAGAAAAAAATATTTTGTCTCATAATCAGGCATTAACAAATTTAAATATGGATTCGATATTCACATCCATATTTCTTGAAGCTTCAAAACAATCAGATCTGCAATAAACAGCACTGAGTTGGACGGAGGTATTCTGTATGAGAGACTGATTTCATGCTTTAAGTTTGCCAATGTTTCCCGAATTGACATATCCTTTCAAGGGGAGGAATTACACAGTAATCATAGGGTGGGTGCCAATCACAGTGACATGTTTCAGAAATAGTTAAACTTCAAATTAACTCCTTTAAATGGTAAGTTATTTTACAACTCATGGAAAGCAAAAGCATGTTTCAATATTCTGTACAATGTCTCTTTCTCATTTTCCGCTTTAAACCCCTGACAGCTTCAGAATTCCACTAGTTGTACAGTATGTCAATGAACTGAATGTCTTCACACTAAAATGTACACACCC
>JAVQJS010093540.1:0-10296 GCA_036024795.1 Galaxias rostratus
TGTGTGTGTGTGTGTGTGTGTGTGTGTGTGTGTGTGTGTGTGTGTGTGTGTGTGTGTGTGTGTGTGTGTGTGTGTGTGTGTGTGTGTGAAGAACTGGAGGGGGTGCAGAGGAAGCCTTCGGGTTCAAAAAATACTTTGTGATGAGCATTCTGTATTCTTGAACATTTAATTATTTGCACTATTATTTAAAGTTGTTCTACTTCTCAGGAAAAATAACCTGGGCCCTGCTCTTCTTGACTCTAACAATATAAATAGTTTTTACGCCCAGACCAGCATGTTTGGAAACAACCCGCAGCATGACACATCAAAAACTGAGATCATCTTCACACATTATAAACTTCATATCCCACAATGCTTTAGTGATGTGGCCTATGGTAAGGAAACTTCCTGTGTAGGGTGAGGCTTGCCTGGCCCTCCTACTTCCTTTACCCATAAATCCTGGCCAACTGAATGACAAGAAGCTGTTGGAAATGTTTATGTAGTCATTGTTGCCTTGGCGGTATAGAAAAAGTAGGTTCTGTTTCGTAGATAAATTCTAGTGTTTGGTATGCAGCCCTATATAGTTAGACTAGTTATAGGTTAGCTTTGGTGGTTAGGCTATGTTTAGCTGCAATATGGAATTATTGTGTTCCATTGGTGAAACAAAGTGTGTTGTAAAGTACGTTGTTGTCGTGTTTAATTTTAGAAAACGGTTTGATATGTTGATTTGAAATGAAGACCCGGTCCTTATCCTGAACAGACATGCCAACACACAGACATACTCAGGGAAACCAAGAGACGACAGTAACACAAAACAAACGGTCATACACAAGCCACAAGGTTCAAGCAGGGAAAACGCCACTTTGGCACGGTGATGTAAGGGTTAACCTCGTGACGTAATATAACTCTCGAGGCATTGACCTATGGTAGGGGCAGTTCGTGCTCAAAACGAGAAGAAAGGAGGCTTTGCAAGTATAGCTTCTAGATTCTATTTTGGAACGAGTTTTTAACGATTGACCAGTAATTTTTCGAGACTTCATTTCACTCGTCATTGTTTTTTTGAACGCATAGGTATAGCTACTTAGTAAACGACTGCTCGATGTGGAGTATGTGTCTTTCTCCCTACTCGTTTTTCTTTAAAATGTTGAATCCAGTGAGAGAATGGGATGGGGCTACTTTCCTTACCACGAAGAATGGTTGCTAATCCACGATCTCTTGCGACCAAAGCCCCTTTTAGGCACTAACATGTCTGGACCATTTTAACTTGATCAAAGGTCCTGGGAGAGACACATATAAAGGACATGGACTTCTTTTACGTGTGTGATAAACGTTTAGTGTGTTCTCGTAGTGCAGAGTGTGTTTATGTGTGTTATTTGTGCCTGCCGGTTGTCTTAGTATGAGCTAAAATACTATCGGGCGCAAAACGGCCCAGTTTCTGTCTAATGGTAAGCAGTTCATTTTGCTGCTGTCTGGATTGCTTTTTTAAAGTTGGTCAGAACGACCAAACTACCAAGGGAAATAATGTTTTTTTAAGAGTCGTAGAATGCCTTCTAAATGTCTCTAAGATGGAGAATTATCCCTATTACACACGCACACGTATTTTTTTGCATATAGGTTTGATTCATGACTGCAATCAGATATACAAGCACAAATATAATGGTCTAAGGAAGTGCTGTGACTAAATGGGTTGGATGTATGTTTCAGAGTGTTGGGGGCGGGTGAGTGTAATTCACGTGCATGCCTAATGTACTTGTGCCCCCTCCCCCGATTAAAAAAAGCCAAGAAAGCTCTGTCCTAGACAAGGAACGAACGACCGAGAAAAAGGAGAGAGGATTGGATTTCGTTTGTCTCTCCATCAATTTTCAGTTTAATGTCAGTGCGCGAGCTCCATTGTGGGAGAGAGGAGACGCGTCATCTAGCCATAAATTTCCTATAATACAGCCTCCATGAGTCTCTTTTCGGACAGATTCCGTCTTGCGCGCTCACAGCTACAGGATTCTGTGTTTTTAGAACCGTGTAGGTAAAGCTCGAGCAGACGAGAACTCGGATAGATAGTTTAGTGGGGCTATACTTTCCTTTGGAATATCTCTGGAGGAAGTGGAGTGCTATTGAAGTTTATGAATTTAATGCAGATTTAGTGCGATAACAGAGCTAGGCTTTTATCTTCAGTCGGAGCTTTGTAATCATATCCGATGGATATTTGATCCAAAGTTTTAGAGGGTTTTGCGCCTCGACTTACTGTTAAGATTTCTTATCCAACCCCAGTCTTTGTAAATCAGAAGTGATCCCGCGTTATACATACAGTTCTGCGCCGCGCGGACTGTCGTTTTTATAGGTAGGTGTTTTCTTCTCATTTAAATTTTAGTTATTTATATATATTTATTGTTTATATCTCAATTATTTAACAAAAAAAAGTTAATTGTTTTTGCATGTTCACCCATATTTAAATTTTTGCAAATCGTGTAAGAAACGTTAATAACGTGTGGCAATGTAACCTTTGGTATTATTTTTTAAATTTTGTGTAGATGTCCGATGATTAGTCTACATTTTTATCAAATAATCATACGGATTTCACTTAAAGCCGTGAGGGATATTATTGTTTGAAGTGTATTGCCTGAATAGTTTTCTTTACATTTGTGCTTGGCTTCTCTAAAGCGTGTATTACAATATTCATGAAATACAACATTTAATGAGTAAGGGAATTGATTTTGGCTATTAACCCATTATCAATTATAAATAGCATGACATTTAAGCCTACTTTATCTTTTAACTGTAATATCCCCATTGTAGACTGACGTAAACCTGGCACGGTGCCAACTGTCACTGCTTATCATTCACGAGACTGTTCAATAACCTTTACAGATATTTTAGGGAGCGGGGCCCATTTTCATTGATCTCTACCCGCCAACTCTTACACATTTAAACATTTTTGATATGTTTAAAATGACGTATTTGGTAGCTGCAGCACGTTGGTTTGTCATCTTTATACGCTTTCGGGTCACATGAAGTAATAAATTGAGTTGTTTTTAAGTTGATAGCCTGCTATTTTTTTTATATTATGCCTTCAAAGGACAACATATATATGATATAGTTCGTATCAAATGCTATGATAATGTTGTCATCCGTGGTTTTTATCTGGGTTACAACCTGCATCTTGTTACATTCAACAAGCGCACGCACGATGGGCCTCACACTGCAGTCAGCACATGCATGTTTCAACGATAATTATAAAAGACAGGAAAGTTTTTAGGGGTAGCTTGATGCTCATTAGTTCATGGACCGTATACGTGTCTCTATAAAATCTGTATGTATCTTTTAATTCGTGTATGTGTTTGAGCGCCAATACTTCTCACAAACGCACACCAACGCCTATGCAACCGCCCCCCCCCCCCCACACCCCCCTCGTCACCACACACATACACACACACACACACACACAAGAAGAGGTATTGGGAAGCTTTGGTCCCTGCTTAACGTTTGACCATCCAGCTATGTAAAGACAGTTTGCTGCCTTCTGCGCACAATTGAACACTTAAATGTGTTTTATATGGTAATGCGATAAGTTGATGCGTATCTGATCGTTAGCAGGGCATCATGTGCGAAAATAACACCTCACTGCTATCATTGTCTCCCTCGCACGCGCGCGCGCGCACACACACACACACACGCACACACTTTCTTCATCTCTCTTTCAGACACAAAACACAGAACTTCGCGGTATTGGCAATTTTTGACTTTATTCTAACAATATTTATTGCTGATTAAAAACAACCATTCACAGTATATGCATTGCCAAGACGTAATGTATACAAGTAATCTTGTGATAGATAATAAAGTGACAAACGTCCATTGCACAAAATTATTTACACCCCCTCCTTTACCAGAGAATAATTTACAAATTATCCTCTCCGTGCTTTAATCATTGTGGGTAATTATGAATTATATGTAAATACTCAAATTACTAATAATTTGATCATTATATTGTATCAAAAAATAATGACTAGCCCATTTTTGTCTTTCGGATATATATTTTACGATTAAATTATTTTATTCTTAAAACTCAACTGATATGCCTCCCAAATTAAACACGGATTGGTGACATGTGACTTTTAAATCCATAAGGACTGTCAAATTTAGTCAAAATCCATGGTGTTTGTGGACCTACACTTCCAAATGGGCATATACTGATCAAACAGCCTTTGTACCAAAATACGAGATATATCCCGTCTATTTTTTTGTGACAGCCATTGTCGCTACATTCCAATTTGAACATTTCCGTCCTCTTTATGAAACAGTATATGAATGCTAAATCTGGGAAACCTGCATTTAGACAAAAAGCAAAAACATGAAGAAAAAAAACAGTAAAGCTAGCTAGTTCTTGTCTTGGAAGTGATTTGAATACAGTCCCGTCCATTTCTATAGCCTGCAAGAAATACACGAGACAAGACGAGATTTTCCAAAGAATTCCTTTCGACAACAGCCAGCACTTAAGAGAAAACCGACATTGTTTTGTTACTATATGCCCTTAAACAAGACATCAACGTAGTATTTGCACAGTTAACATTAGTAGATTTGTGCAATTTTTACCCCCCTCCCCCCATTCCCCCCATTTCAAAAGTGCGTTTGACTAAGTTGTTTAAATGAATGCATGTGGATATTAATACATTTTCAACATGGAACTTGATATAAACACGTATATATCATAACTTTATGCCAAGCCAATATACCATTCTCCTCACAGAGTTTAATTTTAGGCAAACGGTGTGCATGCAGATTAAATAACTCACAAATATAGGCGTATAGGAATCCAATGAACTTATTCAGATACAAAAGGAGAGAATGTTTAGTGTGACCCCTTATTTAGTGTGACTCCTGTATAGATGTCATTGTGCTGTGGTCCGCACTGACGTCCATTGTCGTGCTTTCAGAGCTAAAGGTTGTTGATGGAGCTGATTATGTGGTTGATTGACAGATTTTGTCAAAGTTATACTTTAGATTTTTTTGGGGAGAGTGTAACCATCTGTAGGGGATGCACGATATCGAGGAAGTTGTGGCTTTGTGGAGTTTTTAATAATAATAATAATAATACATTATATTTATAAAGCGCTTTTCAAAACACTCAAAGACGCTGATATTGATTGAAAAAACGTGACAATTTGTGTTGTACTTTTTGGAGAATGTGTGTCACGTGACAGCTGAAAAGGGAAAACTTTGGTGTGTTTAAACAAATCTGTTTCCCCCCCGATGACAGCCTTTATACATTTATTTCAAGATGATCAAAACCAAGGCGCGACTGCCTTTCCCTGGTTCTCAAACGCGTCCTTGGTGGCGGTAAGGTGACGACCCGTTGCGAGGCATCTATCAAGATGAGCCGAAATAGCTGTGTCTTCGGCACATACTGAGAGAGAAAGGTCATGTTGTTTCTGTGTCCACTCCATTTCTCGACGCATCATGCTATCCCGCTCTTAATGGGCGCGAGTGGTTATGCATGCGATCGCTGTTTTATTTTAACCGTCGACGTGTTTTTTCCGGGTCCCCTACGCCGCTGACCGTCCAAACCAGCTGCAGACCACTATGCAACGGTGCACCTTGAATTGAACAGGCACTCAACCCGATGTGCACTAGGTTGTTTACTTTGCTTTCTTTTTTTTTATTTGCTATTACGGCCAAATTATACAATTCAAAGCTTTTTCTAAAACCTGCTTTGGTGTGTGTGTGTGTGTGTGTGTGTGTGTGTGTGTGGTGGGGGTGGGGGGGCTGCTGCCCCTGTTACTCATGGCATAATGTAATTAGTAACAGCCAGCCCAAAGGCGTACCTTTGGTTTTCGCGGGCGTTACCCTGGTGAATAGCTCTGTTTGGAATTCGTCATCATTAAGGGGATATATCCTAAATATTTTTGGGGTGAGAATAGAATTCTTGCCGACCATTGAGGCCCTCCCACGCGGACTCGTCTCCATTTGGTCCTCATTTACCCTCACCTCGTCTTGGTTTCCCGTTGACCGGGAATGGAACGTTAAACACAGGGTATATTTATATAGTCGGTTATTAAGTTTATTCAGCTATATGGCTTGTTATGCCAAAGGCTCCCACCTACGTGACGAAACTTATTTATTTAGAATACCCAGGCCGTGTGTGGACACGTGCTCAAACGCTCATACAAGCACGCTTCTTTTCTCGGTAGCTTACGGAGACTGCCTCAAGGGCCGGGACTGGACGACCAGCTCCAACGTTCCTCTGATCTGGTTTATGGAATCCGCTGGAGCTGGTCACGGTAAAAACGCAGGTCAAACTGAAAGAAGCTTTTACACAGGAAATGAAGTCTCCCGTCCAGCTTTTTTGGACGTGGGCCTTTCCTACATGGCGAAAAAGGTACACGCTTTGGTATGGTAGCTTGGGTGTGAGAGAGGAAGAGGAGGGGAAGGGACGGAGGGGGAAGTGTCAGTCAGGAACGCTTCATTGCTCGAGGACAATCCCTCGCGCAGGACCGGTCTGTTTCAAGAGCAATCAGTCAATCCGCATTAATTATCCGCGCACCCCCACCGTATAGGGTAGTCTCCGCTGGCACACGGACCAGAGAGAGGGACGGTGTTTTTCTGTGTGTGCGTGTCTGTCTCCCTTCCCTCTCTCTCTCTCTCTGTGTGTGCATGAGAGGAAGAGAGAGAGCCTGTGTGTGTGTGTGTGTGTGTGTGTGTGTGTGTGTGTGTGTGTGTGTGTGTGTGTGTGTGTGTGTGTGTGTATTATGCTTTCTCTACACACATCAAGCACCTACCCAACCCCCACCTTTTAAGTGAAAAAGAACCAATAAAAATCAAGCCGTAAAAGGCTTTTCCTTGTCACTAAATAAATTAAATGCAGATTTCTGTTTTTAAGTGTTGGACCCCTTTGTGGACTGTGGAACAAAATTCTGTATTGTCCATTATGTCATTAGTTAAAAAAACTGTGAGGTAAAGTGGAAAGGAATTGTGTTGAGAGGCAAACGAAGAACATCACAAAATCTCATCAACAACAAGGGTAATTTATTTTATCGGTTCTCTTGGAGGGGTGTAGATTATAGCTTCCATATCATTCAAGCCCTTACTCAATAAAATATAGACCACCGTTTGTTGATATGGTTGTATATATAGGCTATTTGCTTTAAGGAAGTTATTTGACAGTATTTTCTAGAATCCTCATGGTTTCTCCCATTAATAATTCTGTGCTATTCCAATTAAAGTCCCAGTCAATTCTAGTGTGGTCTACAACGGGTGTCAGGCGCACGTTTACACATTTTTAATGTTGAATTACTTGAAGGTTATATAGAGAATAGGCTACATTCCGATTGTCAATCAGTACAGACAGCGAGCAAAAGAGAAAAGTGTTTGTGTGTGTGTGTGTGCATGTGCGTGTGACGCGTATGTGGGTGTATTTATGTGTGAAGGTGTGCTCGTATGAGTGTACTCGCAGTAGCTCCTACGTTGTCTAAATTCTGAGGTTTTAAATTATATAAAGTAACACTGATCTTAGTATGAACACGTGATAATACATTTGTATTTTTCCTTTATTTAATAAATTAATAAATAAATTAATAAATATTGTTTTAATTAATTAATTTTAGTTTATGGACGTAAGCCTAATAAAAAATATTTCTCTCCAATATTCTACTGTTGCTGCACTTCGTGTCAGTGTTAAATCGTATGCTAGTTACTAGAAAATAGGGAAGTTTGTTGTTATTTCTCTTATTTATTTGTTTATTTTCCTATTTATTCATTAGGCTGTGGTGTTCATTAATAAACACACCATACGACTACATGATGTTTTATTTTTGACTGACTTACACTGACATACCTGATGACATACCATATGAGTTAATTGCGCTAAAGAGGAGAAGGCTCTTTCACATTGACCAAACACAGATTTGTTTGGAGGGCGACCTTTAATGCGAAACATTCCCAAAAATATTCGTGATCTTTATATATATAATAATGTATAGCATTTTTTCAATATCCAATATTTTTTCACCAATATTTGTACATATGTATATATATAAGATTTAAAAAATATATATTTGTAGGATATCTTGGTATACGTTTCCGCCAACAGTTACCGTCGCCGTGTTTGAATAAAGTAACAACAGATTTCTACTAAAGTAAAGGAACAATACAAATGTACTCTAGGCGTCCTCCATTTGCTACGCTAAATAACAAGGACGTCCAGTTTTGTTATGGTAATCCATTTTATTTATCATTGAAGTTACTTACTGCGTAAAAGCGTAAATCCTCACTAATTAAAAATACATTATAAACTGTTGCTAGAATAAATAGTTAATAAACGTAACGTTCCGCATCTGCATTTGTTGGGAAATATTCAATTTGACAAATATTTTTATAGTTAGCCTTCTTCTATATTTTGTCGTCTTTCCATTGTGAAGAAAAAGTTTGTTCGGTCCTTGCCGGAAAAACTGAAGCTCAAACCAACTAAAAGGTTATTCGCTTGTTCTTGTTGCTTTTCCCTTGGCTTTTCTTAATATAAAGTTGTTGTTGCACCGCATTAATCCGTAAATCTAGACAGTACATTTAATACAACGTGTAATTTCCCTCTTTTTATCGTATTCCCTTTGATTTAGTCACTCTTGACTCTCCTTTTGCTCAGGGGCCAACGGAGTTCTCCATAGGGGCGTCTTGAAACAGCCCCTCCTTATCTCCTTTCATCATTCAACCTAGGGCCGCCTTGAAACCGCAGGGCCAGTAATTGCTTTTTTCATGCGGCCCAGTGCGGACTGGCCATCAGCCAATCAGAGTCTTGTTTACGCTTTGTGATTGACAGCACTCTGGCAACATGCCAACCAATCAGACACTTTACACAACCGAAGCCCGGAGTTTTAACCCTTTATTTTCATGTAACAACAAGGACTGTGCGAATATTAGCCTATAGCTCATACATTTCGACAGTGAAACACACAAGCTCATACCCTTCCCTTTTAATTGACTAAATTAGTGAACCGTGTGTCAGACCAACCCGTGCACAAGAATGCTTCGGCATTACATGCTGATTCGATTTCAGGTGTGTGTGTGTATGCGCGCGCGCGCGCGCGCGCGTGTGTGTATGTGAGGCAGGGAGAGAAAGAGAGAATGAGAGAGAATTTGTGGAAAATTAGTTAATATTGTTGTAACTGTTAACACTTATTCTACGTTTTACGTGCTTATTTGAACCCCAAGCACCACAGCTTATAGACATGTATGGATTCTGTGTCCACTGTCATTATTTCCACTTATTTTGCCATAAAATAGATTGAGACTTCATCGTGGATGAAATTATTTTAGGACATTTTCAATTAATGTGAATGCGTCGGTTAGGAAGCCTAATAATATGGAACAATGTAGAGAGAATTAAATAGCCAACGGGACTATTTTATACAGACCTATAATGGTTAGAAGTTTGTAGTTGGTACCAATCATAATAAAAAATTACATAAATGATTATTTATATAATCTGCTGGTTTAATATGTCAATGATGCACACATTTAAAAAAAATACTATATTTGTTCTTTTGTGACCGAAAGACCAGCTTACAATCGCTCTCTTTCGGCTCCTGAAACAGCGCTGAGCTTCGCTACCGTGCCTTCTCGTATTTGCGTGCAGGGCACGCTGTGCAGCGAGGACCTCGGCTTGAATCAAACGCCCGCCGTTTTGTTTTACGATTCCAGCTGCTTCTCCATTGGCTCTAAGCAACGACCAATGGAAAGCCTTGTTTATCGTGGGGCGCGCCTCACGGGCACGCTTCACATTGTAGTTGCCAAACCAATAGGCGAGCGCGTTGCCCAACTGTCCCTCCTTCCCGTGCCTTTGAGTGGCACCAGCGGATACTGAGGGGAGAGTTTCTGTGTGGATGTTCGAAGCTCGAGCCACAAGAAGACAGAACTTCTACCATGCATCTCTCATACCTCAACTGCACACTTTTAATCTGCAGTCCAGGATGTAACAATTTCCACAGGCTTTACTCTCTTTTTTAAAAATCGGGGTTTCACCTTTGTATATATATATTTTTGTACTATTTCCAAACATTGTTAGGAGTAACTTACCAGTAAGTAATTATTATTTGTTGTGTACATTTTAAACGTTTTGGCTATTTTATTACAAACGACCTGTACGACATGTTGTCTTCTATTGTACTGTTTTGATCTTAATATACAATTAATATTGACTTTTAATGTGGGATTTAAGTTTAACCAATACATCTGAAAACAACCAGCATGAAATTATGTGCACTTATGTTTTTTTTAATGTAATTTACATAATATGATAATTGTGGTAACCACTATCATAGTAAGAAAATATTT
>JAVQJS010093548.1:0-7500 GCA_036024795.1 Galaxias rostratus
GTGTAGTATAGGACAGAAACAATTGGTTTTCATACAAGTGCTACAAAAATGCTACTTTAGCGTTAAAAAGCATGCAAGTACATACATACAATTTGTGTTAAAATAGGAATATATAAACAAAATAGTTAGTACAAAAAGTCAGATACATGAAACTACATTTAAAGCATTTATTATAGTGTGAGTATACTTCACTGTAATCTGAGTAATCAACAATTCCCTTTAGAAACAGCCTAAAGGGTCGTCTTTAGACAGCTGTAGCAAAAAGCTGAATATAAACATAATATACAAAAGCCACTTCATTTGAACCATAGGTTTCATAATAATATGATCCAGTTGCAGTTTAATATGATCGTCGTCTATAGAGGACAATAGAGGCGTTGCGCGATTTTGTGAAAGGTGAGGGGTACAAAAAGACTTGGTGCTCTGAGCTTCTGTTCCTATGAGAGCTGTCTGCTCCAGGGCTGCTTACTGGTCCAGAGCTGCTTACTGGTGCAGGGCTGCTTACTGGTCCAGGGCTGCTTACTGGTCCAGGGCTGCTTACTGGTCCAGGGCTGCCTACTGGTCCAGGGCTGCTTACTGGTCCAGGGCTGCCTACTGGTCCCTGGCTTCATACAACAGTTTGGCAGCCTGGCGTTATGGCCCAAAAAGACAAAAGGAGAGACACTTTACAAGAGGCAAGGATGACACAAGTGTAGAAGTTGAGAACAGTACTCATGCACCAACAAGGAGACTAGCGACTACAACAGAAATACCCCCCAAAACAACAAAGGTTTAAGCCCCTGTAGCTTAGCCTGGGGCTTCTACTTGTGAATTGTTATAATTATATTCAAGGCGGAATAAAGGAGACGACATGTCCTCCTCACTGTTTAACCATGCTACCCATACAAAAATGAACAGCTCTCATGTCTAGCTTGTTATCTTTTACTTGTTATTTTTATGTACGTATATACTGAATATATGTATGTACACACACTCCTGCCAGTGCCCTAACCAGTCACTGAGAATTCACCTGGATTCCCTCTCCATCTGCGTGTCCTATGTGTGTGTGAGTGAGACGTAATATGTGTTGGGTGGGTGAGTCTGCCGCAAAATGGCTGCCGCGGAATCACTCACACTTGAGTGTCGTGTTTGATAGCAGTCGGTCCATTGGTTGCTTGTTCTATGGTATTCATTAAATATCAAATTGTGTAAAAGCACTTTGAGTATCTAGAAAGGAGAAAAATCAAATAAAGGATGATTCTTCTTCTCACCTTGTGCATCGCAGCCAGCCAGGCCGCGGTAGCCTTCTTATCCTCGGACCCCTCCATGCTGAGCTGCTGGGAGTCCAGGGAACCCATGGGTTTGTACTGAAGCACCATCCCACTGGCCCGCGAGGTTCCTCCTGTGGAAAGGCAAACACACAGTGAGAAGTTAACCCACGGTACGCCGAACTGAAACGGTGGTCTGTCAAAAACGACCTCACACCATGTCTGATCCCATTGGATGATAATTTAAAATACCAACGTAAATGTTAAAACGTACACAATAAAGAATTCTGTTGCATCATAACCCTTTCTGAATTCAAAAGGTCTTTCACTATGTCACGGTGGATGGGAACGGCAAGTAGAGCCAGCAGATCTAGCAGAGCATTGCCTTTACTCATTGGTCTGTCATTTATATGCCCATTGTGGCAGCATCGCAGTGTGGCCTATTTACTTACTGTACATTGACGAGGGTCGATACTAAACAAGTTCATCACGTGCACACTAATAGGCCAGACAGAGTACTGTCAACTCAGGCCAACATAGATACACACACGCACACCTTGAAAAAAGGAACTGATTCAGCTGATTAACATACTAAATGCCTCACTATATTCTGTGGTACCACCTAGCTTATCATGCAAGAAAACACTACGCCTTTGAAAATGTATGAGTTTTCCAGTGCATACATCTCGGCGGAGTCAAGAGCGAGGAGTAGGAGCCAAGAATCGTGAATGCGCCCGAACACCAACGAAGGGAGGAAAGCTTCTAAAACCTGACCTCCCCACCTAGTTGTTTGCATCATGCACTAAAAGGAATGTGAATACTGAAAGACTCGGGACTCATGAAGGTAGAGACAGATTCATACCCTGAATCTGCCTGAAGGAGGGCCTCATTAATCAATACATTTAATTGTATGCTTTGCAGCTGTGTCTAATAAAACACTTTTATCCTCAGAAGGATCCTGTCTTCCATATATGACAATAAAAGAACACTGACAACATTCAAGTGTCCGGGCTGCTCACATAAACCTATTACATGGCTTCATGTATCCAATGCACACAAGTATGTAGACCACGGTCAATGTCATTGGTATCGTTTTGAAGAGCCGACCATAGTCAGTGTGGGGCTATACTGGCCCAAAGTGGCTGTGCAGGTCTATTTTCTAGACCTATTTCAGCATCTGCATGTCTCTCAGTGCTGCTACAACATCTCTCTGGTAAAGTAATCTGTGTGATGATGTAAACGAGATATGTATCTAATTATGTAAATATTCTGTTGAAAAATAGCGGGCCCAGAGAACGCAAACACCAGTCAAAATAAAAATTTAACTAATAAATTGAAATACAAATTTAAAGAATGTTACGCGATGCTGCAAACTGTGACCTGATTGAAATGATCAAAACAAAAACACAAACAGCAAGAAAATTCAATGAAAATATACAGTAAAAGCCCCAGTTAAGACTTAATTTGTAAGACGTATGATGGATTGGTGGGAACACAATAGAAAACAGTTGCATGAGAGGGACTTCATGGCAACACTGCACTACAATGTCTAATGAACACAGCGGACAACCACATGAACATATGCATGTTAACTGAACACATGCATGTTCACTGAACGCCGTGGACAAACATATACATGCCAACTAAACACAGGGACACAACATGCATGCTAACTGAACACACGAAGACAAACACATGCATGCTAACTGAACACATGCAGACAAACCCATGCATGCTAACTGAACACAAGCATGCTAACTGAACACAGCAGACAAACACAAGCATGCTAACTGAACACTGCAGACAAACACACGCATGCTAACTGAACACAGCAGACAAACACACGCATGCTAACGGAACACAGGGGAACCACATGAGTTCTACAGGTGCACGTCCAGACGCTGAGATGGAAGAAATACGGGGTTGGGATCAACAGCAGCGCTAACCTTCAGAGATATACTGACTGTCCAGGAGACTGGTATAAGTGACAACGTCACTGTCTAAAACCACAGGGTCGGGCCAGAGAGAATAGGAGAGAGAGAGTGTGTGTTAACAATAACAAAACATTAGGTAGATTTACTTCACATCCACATGCATCTTGTGTGCGGCAATCAAGCCACTCTATAAAAGGTTGAGAGCTTTAGAGAAAAAGGCGAGGCATTTCAATTGCAGAGCAAAGACAAATTTGATTAACCGATCAAAAGGGCAGTACATAGTACAAACAGTTGCTGGGGGCACAGCACACAAAGGTTTTAATGTGGAGATACTGTTGCTAGGTGCACAGCATATGACGGTTTCAGTGTAGTGTATACTGCAGTTAGGTGCACAGCATACAAACGTTTCAGTGTTGAACTGGTTATACATTGGCAATGTTCTGCTTCAAGCAAGGAGGACCAAGGAGACAGCATGGTTAATATAATGGAACATGTTTGTTTCAATACCAGCGTTTTTTCAAACTATGGACTGGAGCTTTAAGTCATTATGTGAAGCAATAAAAGAGGACGCCTGAACAGAAATGACTAATAGCTGGTGATTGACACAACAGGGAAATCAGTGTGTCTTTTATTGGCGTCTTACTTTGTTATGGGACATGAATGAGTTAACAGTCGTATGGAGAGTCTCACCTCCTGGACTGGAACCTTCTGTCAACACCTGCATAGTGGTGATGCGAGAAAGCTCCACCTCAAAATGGCTTTCTCCATCTAGGAAGAGATACCTAAAGGGTGGAGGCCAGAGATGGAGGGAAGAAGGAAAGGAAGACAATGATAAACAGACAAAGAAAGAGGAAAAAGTGGCGGGTTACAAAGTTGTTTTTCAATAACAGTCTTCGTAAGGATGGTCTGACATTACTGTTTAATCCCAATCCAACACACAGGGAATTTGAGGCTTGATTAATCAGGCAGATGACGATTCAGATAATGGATCATAATAGGAGAAGACGTGCATGGAAACAGTGATAGACAGTACCTGTGGTTATTGGAGAGGCGGCACGACATAGTTTCAGACTTCTCTGACGTGCCCAAAGTCACAATGAAGGTCGCACCTGAGCATGGCAGAAAAACCCTTCGATGAATACAACAACATTAACAAACAGCAAAATATGGTAACAATAACCCAGCCAAACCAACATAGTGGAGAACCCTGGAAGGCAGAGCTGCTGGCTATAAGAGCCTCTTAGGCCTTAGATGTAGGCCAGGACATGACCTAGAGTAGGCTACAAACTCCTGTTAGCCCTTAAATAACGGACAAAGCACTATACCTAAACCAGGGTAGGCAACAAAGCCTGCTAGGCCTTATATAGCAGACAAAGTATGACTACACTTAAGAGTAGCCTACCAAACCCTGTTAGGCCTTAAATAACGGCCAAAGCATGACTATACCTAAACCAGGGTAGGCTACAAAGCCTGGTAGGCTTTAAATAGGAGACAGGTATGAACAAGGTTTTAACATGACAGGTCTTGACACACTCAATGCACATATACTAAATGTAGTATTGAAAATTAAAAAATATACTCAGACACCATTGCACTGTTCTGTACCAATCATAATTTCCCTACGACTGCACAACTCGCCTCCCATAAGCACTTTAAGCTGTTTGTCGTAGAACTCCACTTCTTTCTGGGAAACCTGGAAGCATTCCCCACAGTTGCGGACCGGGTCCACAAAACACATCCGGGGTAGTGCCACTTTCTTACTGCAGCATTTGTCACAGAAACAGCGGCCACATCTCCGACAGTGGTGCTACGTCACAGACCAACACAGAGATGGAGACACACTGAGTGCAATGTAGGGATGAGATAGGAAGTGATCGCATTAGTCATATTTACATCAAAGAGCAGAGAAATCTGAAGTTCCAGTCATATAATGGCAGAGGAACAACTTTTTCAGCAATGATTACTTTATTTTAACAATGTAAAAGCATTACTGAGTTTATTTGTCGAACAATGTATGAGTAAACTTGGTTAAATGTAACAGAATCAGACCTTTCTAGTGATGAAGTCAAACTTGGCATCGCACTGCATACATCTTGGACACTAGAGGAAGAACAGGATGTTGCACAATGCTCATTGTAATAGGTTCACTTCAGTTCAAAACAACAAGCTCAGAATTACATGAAACTCGTCCAAAAAAGAAAAAGACATGTTTTTCAAAAAGAGAGCATGTTACTCATTAATTTACTGCGTATGGTATCCAGATTCACCGACCAGTTTACCTCCAAATCACATTACTACGGCCAGTGGAAGTTATAATACATATTAAGCATACTGACACACTTGTCAAAGTTGGTTTACTGTACAAAACCATACGGAGCTATTTTGCTGCAAAGGACACCTGTAGTTAACGTGAAGTTGTTGACGTCCCTTTAACTAGTTGACAGCTGTCATGTACCCATTAGCTATGGTTCTTGGTATCATGCAACGTTAACACTTGGTAACATATTAGGAGAAATAGCCATTGTTTTGGCTGGTTTATAATGTCCACTGACTGTACATGCAAAACAGCAGCCTGCACAAATTACATAGATGTCTAGCCAACGTTAGCTAGGGTTGTACAGATAAGACTGCTGATCAACCCAAACTGACCGGAACAGGGCAAAGAGGACAATGAAGTCAAGAATCAATCGTCAAAGAGTTAAATCAACAAATTCTAAATCAACCTGTAGAGTAAGGACGGGAAACTTAAACTGCTTAAACTTAAACAAAAAATCAGGCTGGCTAACGCTAGCTTCGTGTAGCTAACTGAATAGACACTGTACTGTACTCTTGTTTCGTTGGCTAATGTTAGCTTGTGCGGCCACAGATTTACGCACGCTACGCCCAGTCCACTGGCCAGGTCTTAGGCTACGTGCAAGAGAAAAGTTCGAGCTTCGCGAACCCTTTCTTGCAAACAACACCCACCTCTTTGTCCGGGACCCACTGTGGTTCCTCTAACGAAAAAGGACTGTTGAACGCTACACTCTCTGGGACCATTCGAAGTCCACTTGGGCTCCGGATTAATTTTTTCCCATCGGGCACCGAAGACATTTTTCCACCCAAGAATGAATTCCTCTTCTTCGCTTGTGTAGTAGCTGAACTCAAACACAACGCTCGCACGGGTGATTGACAGGTGGTTTGACAAATGCCAGCTATTTCTTATGTCACGCGGGTGAAAGTTATTGATTTGTTTTGGTTTTGGAACCAAGAACTTTTTGACAGTAAATTGTAAAATTGCTGATGCACAAAAAAAGGAAGATAGTACATCAACAAAACGTATCAACTATAAGCGAATGAAGTGTTCTTTAGCAAATTGCTAAGAATGCGCCCCTAGGGACTTTCCGAGCCAATCTTGTGTTTGGAAATACTACAACCCTTATTCTCGATGGCATCTACCCAGAATTTCATTGTCAACAACAAAACACAAATTTTGAAGAACTACTGTCCTCCTGTGGCTGTTTCGGAGACGTGTGTGTGGGAAGGAGTACACATAGAAGTGATTTGGAGAGTGTAGGTATCACGTTGTTCGAAAAAAACGAAGATTGAGTGGGTATAATGTGACATGAAATATTCACAAAATTTACTTCCAAAGAAACGTGTTATGTTTGCCTTAGATACAGTTATGAACATTTAACTGTGGTTCCAATTGGATAGCTAGAGGAAAGTGCAGTTTTGAAATGATGTAATATGCAAGCAACACGAATTAATCATAATTGTCCAACCTGTCTGAAACAACATACGTTGTTTAAGGTGACTCGAATGACAGGACTATAGCATAACTATAACATAACTTACATTAAAAACTCTCCACACTGAAAACACGTTTTTTATGGTTTATTATTGTATTTTGTAAAGCAGGCATTGTGAGCACAGTGTAAGTGGACAGGACTGTTTAAACACCCTTTGATGGGTTAGCAGGTGGAGGAATGTGTGTGTGTGGAAAGACTCAAGATGGCTGATTAGACAAAAAACACATAGGGACCAAAGCACTGGACCAAGTCTAATGGCCAGAAATTTGGTGTCAGAGGAGACATATACAGGAAACCCCAAAACAAAGCCAGCAAACCTGTTGCTATGGGTAAATATCATTATGGTAAAAATATAATACTGAAATATTTGTATTAATAGTGTCGACTTGAAAAATGGGTTTGGGTTCATTCTGGTTATTCTGCATCTGTGACTAGGGGCAGAAAGGAATGACAAAATCGCTTAAGGCCACAGCTGTTCTGTCCTGTCTGACGACTCTGTAGAAGGAAGACTTAGTGGAGGACGTGCTGCTG
>JAVQJS010093549.1:0-14288 GCA_036024795.1 Galaxias rostratus
GTGTGTGTGTGTGTGTGTGTGTGTGTGTGTGTGTGTGTGTGTGTGTGTGTGTGTGTGTGTGTGTGTGTGTGTGTGTGTGTGTGTGTGTGTGTGTGTGTGTGTGTGTGTGTGTGTGTACATGCAGCTGGGTCTGTGATGTGGTGTGAGAGCTCATGTCCCCATTCATTAGAGAAAACACAAAGACTTGATCCAGTTACACACACACACACACACACACACACACACAACTGTTCACCCAATCCACCCTCTTCCTATGAGTGTCACCTAGTTAATCTTACCCTTGACCCACTCGTCACACAGTGGCTTATCACATTTTCTGTCAGGCAGGCTCTTGCTCGATGTTATGCTTATCCTCACTGTATTTATAGTTTTTTTTGTACAAGGGTGTAATATGTGGTAAAATCTTCGAACATTAAGCTGGCTTAATTTATCGTCAATTTCACTTTGATTAAATGGACTGTTGTGTTTTACAATACCCACAAATGTTCCTCCTTCTGTGTCTTCCCATGGTTAGGGACTTCGCATCAGAGTGTCTCTCCATGCTAGCATTTGAGGCCAATCTTCATCACTCACATCTGGGCCTGTTTATCCAATATATGACTGTCTACTTTGGAAGCATGTGGGTATATTTGCAAATTATTTAGAGAAATGTACACTTAAAAGTGTGTGTATGCGTGTGTGGCTTACATGATGTGTTGAGGTGAATTGGCAAAGCATTTCTTTTGCCTATGTGTATGTCTTTATGCCTATATATAGTATGTTAGGCAACATCTAAATAAGCTGCTTGCTGTTGGAATTACATCAGTAACTGCACCAATGACACTGTATGGTTGCGTGCGAGCATGTATGTAAAATCTAAAAGTGTACTTTTTTTTACGAGCCTTCTGGTGGTGTGTGTGTAGATAACCTCTCATTAGAGCACCGCTTGACCTCACACCCGGCGGTTCAGTTGCCCGGCCAACAGTGATGTAGGGCCTTTAACATGCGTAACCTCTGGGTTTGTTTCAGAAACGAACATGCAGCCCACATCGATGTGTTATGGTAGCTGGGACAGCTTGTGAAGCATGCTGTCCACTGGCTTTATGGGGCTTATACACCACACGTCCTGGCAGCCGAGTTTGCTGTACTGGCATATCTGATCTCCTGCCGTTAGTAGTAGGCTAGCAATAGTCTTACAAGATGCGATGCCTCCTTTTGTCTCCTGTGTTATCTTTTTTTATTCTTATTTGCAATGTAAAATAAATGTTTTAATTTTTGTTGAAGTCGAGTGTGTGTATATGGGTCTATTTTTTCAACAGAGACTGCCCTACTACTTTGGTAAAACGACAGTCCATATGATTAGATCAACAGCGATTTGTGTTTTGAGTAGCTCACTGGTGGCATGTGAAGCCACAGAGAATGGCTTTGTCCCAATTTAGCTTTCCCTGGTTGTTAAACCATTTTACAGATGGAGACACCGAAGGCTGGAGTGAACAGGGAGGAATTAATGTTGGGAGTGAAGAAAAGTAATTTAGAATGGGAAAGAGGAGGGGCTTTGGAGGAGCATGAAACAAGGGTGTATTAGAAGGAGACGGGAGATGGAGAGAAGGAGAGAAAGCAGGGGGGTGGAGAGTGATTTTCTTTTGGTACTGTAAATAATAGCCACTGTTTGAGTTGGACAGCATTCAGGGCTTCTTTTGTGTGCTGTGACATCTTAGGTTCCCTAAAGAGCCGGGCCGGAGTGGGCCGGCCTTCCAGGGTTTTCACTGGCCTGGGAAACCAAGGGTATTAATCCAATATGAATATGAGAGAAAATCACTTCCCAGAGGTTGAAGGGAACCTGCCAACATGCTCCCCTGCCTCTTTAATCCACAAACACACAAGAACACACACACACACACACACACACACACACACGTGTGCTCAAAGAACCCTCTCACACGCTTAACTACTCACACACACACACATCATTCTTTGCTCGATGAGCGCTCTCACACACTTTTATTTTGTGTAAGTACACATAGGTGGAATTACAGCTTCACCTGTGCTAACATTTGTAGAAACAGCTTAAAATCGTTGCGGACCTAGCCCTCCTTGTTTATCAATCCTCTTATATCTTACCATCATTTCCCCCCCTCAGAGATGGGACCTCTTACATTAGGACCAGGGTTTCGCAGTGATAAACTCTGTCACAAGCAACTTTTCCGTTTCCTAAATAGTATATTGTCTTGATGGTTTTAATCATGACACAAAACACAAGGGCTCATTAAGATTCCTTTTTTTGATTTCTAACATGATAAAATGAGCCCCTATGTAATGTAATTATAGGTTTTTGTATTGAAAGGTTGCATTGAATTGTAATGGTTAACCAATTTATTTCTGAAGTCAATGGTAAAGTAGAGGTAAAAGATTAAGCCGCACTGAATCTTCCTACTCATTCAATGACTAACCTTATTAAAGATGACATAATGTGCAATCATATTGCAAAGGCCACCAGGATCTGAGGTCATGCAAAGAAAATGAGGAAACAAATCATACGTTTATCTTTATCTGGTTTATGACCGCTATGGATACACATCGAAACGTGCTTCAGTTTGTGTGACCAAGCCATCAACACTCTGATGATTCACGTCGTTGGTGAAATGACGTCCTGTAGGATCCCTTAATCTCCAAATATCCACCGCTGGACAGGAAAGGGCTGGGGGAGCTTTTCCTGTGAGGAGTTTGGAAGTGTGAGTGTGTTTGGGGGGGGGGGGGTTACCATGGTTTAACAGGCGTGCTACTGATGTTAATGCTCTTTGGGCTCCATTGTCTTAACCTACTTTGGAAATGAGGCTTCTCTTAGAAGTATCTGTGTTCCCTGAGAATGTCAGGGTGAATTTCATCATACATCCACTCCAGTGATCGTAATTGTGTGTTCTCTTCATACTGCCATCCCAGGATAGTGCGTGCTATAATGCCCTGGGCAAGCCTCCCCCTCTTAATGCATCTCCACTGTGTGTCAGCCCTGTAAATTAAACCTACTGTTTTATTGATGTGGTCATTTTGCAGACCAAGTACACTTGTCCACTTGTTCAATGATACCCATTGTGTGAATGACATCTTATGTGCTTGTTTTGCCTGACTAGTGATTAAGTGTCTTGAAGTGTAGGGTGGAGTGCGCTGTGTTTCGGTTATCCAGTGGGAACTGGGTGTGGTGCTTCCAGCCATAACGAGACAATGGCCATCGCTGACCCACATCGTCAGCCCTGGCCACTGAGGATGCCCGGCGACTGCTGTGTCATACATGGAGGCTGACCTGCATCACAATGCACACAATGTCTGTTTGCTTTGGCTCAGTCTAGAAAAGCACACCATCATACGAAGGCTGTGGTCAAACAAAGTACATTCCACTTGTCAGGAGGTGGAAGTGAGGAAAATATGGCTGCAGACAGGATCCCGCAGCTTGTGGATCAATCCTGGGAAGCGTTGCACCGGCAGGCAGCAACCACAGGCATTGGCTCACACCGAGGGGACTTTCCTCTGGCCACATTGTGAGGATGCAGAACAATGCCCCAGTGAGTCATGCACACAATGGACTGCTCACTTAGTTATGCCTGAGTGCATGTGTACACACACACCTGCACAAGCACGTACAGAACCTCTCGCTGCAGGTTTTAGATTTAGGTCCGAGCTCATTTGCCTATTGTACCATGTCCCCTTTTGCTGTCTGACTTCATCTATAGCCTATAGCAGAATGGCAGCCTTGCTCGGCCAACTCCAGAGGAGAGTGTTAATTGGGGCAATGGAGTGGTGGCGACCTGGAGGGAGAGATGGGCGTCTGATCTGGTGCTGTGTCCCGGGGCACTTTGCAGGCTGACCCAGTTGGGGTGTTTAGAGGGGAAGACTCCGTCGCCGTGTCCTTGCACTGTCCTCGTTCTAACTCTATCCGTCTGCCTTGCCCGCTTATCCCATTTGTCTTCTCTGTCCCCCAGTACCCAGTCATCTCCACCACTTAACTGGATCAACTCTCTTTAACCCCTCCACCCGTTGCTCCAAATGTTGACACCTTTTCTCTCTCTCTGGCTTTAATTTCTATAATTTGCGCTGCCTGCAGTGTTGGCCGCTGTCCAGTTCTCCTGATGATGTGTGTGTGTGTGTGTGTGTGTATATAGAAACAGAATGGGTAGAGTGAGACCACAAATGAAAAAGTCAGAATGGTTTTTTGTACCTGCAGCTAGAGAGCGACAGACCCCTACCAAAAAGAGAGAGAGAGAGAGGGGGAGAGAGGTTACCATCGCAGCAGTAATTGGCCAGGAAGTGGGCTGCTTATACTTGCGTGTTCATTCTCTCTCTCTCTCCCTCTCACTCTGTCTCTCCCTCCCAGTTGGCTGTGTTTCGTTGTGTTGCGCATCCATCTGTTCCCCTCCAGCTCCTCACTCTCTCTCTCCCGCTCTAAACTGACCTCATTGAGGTGCGGACCTGCCTTCTCGCCACCACCCCAGACCAGAACTCCACTTAGCGTCCGATAGTTGTTTTGTTTCCGCTTGGCGTTGGCGTGCCGGTGTTAGGAAGAGTGGGCAAACTTTTGACTAATCTTGACATGGAATTAACCTGTGAAAGGATACTGGGATACGAGAGGCTGAGAAAAGGCTAGTCGCAGGAGAGGGCTGAAAGGTGAGTAGGGTAAGTTACCATTGTCTGCGCGTCGCACTTGGTTTCGCCGTCTACCTGGTTCATAGCCGTGACCGGAACGTCCTCGGCTACTGTTCAGCACTTTCATATCTGACATTTCATTGGTGTGAGGTTGATGACAGAGCCCCCATCTTTCTCTGGGTTTGCGCTGAACGCCAAAGCCACCACTCCCATCTGACCTCCAATTACTCTGCGCAGGGTTTTCATTTGGCGTGAAGCTAAATGACAGCCTGGGCCTCCACTCTAATTAGACGGCAGACCACTGCTATTAGACTGCCAGTCTGGGAGGGCGCTGCCCGCCTCCATCTCCATCCTGCCGGGCCCCACTCTCAGCCTCGGTGTGTGGGGGCTCAGGGAGTTTAGAACCGGCTCCCGACGACATGTGCTGGTCACGTTGTTCGCTGATCTGTTTTGTTGATGCGGCCCTGTGTATGCTGCATAGGAGGACATGAGATTAGTCTGGGGATGTTTTAACAAGCGGTTTGAGGTTGTTCAATGTAGTGTTTTGGATCAAGTTATTGTGGCTTATTTTGGTTGGTACTGTTGGGTGAAAAAAATTGATCAATTAGTGATGATGATAATGGAAGGGTGTTAACTCACATTTGGTGCTAGGGTTATTTTTAGTTCTCTAAGATGCTGTGGCCCTAGAAAATATCTCACCTTCAAACACTAGCTGTGTGTGTGTGTTCCCGCTAGTGCCCCCATTCTAGGAGTGCTAAGTGGAGCACCCAGTTAAAACGAGTCTGACGGAGAGAGAGAAAATGAAACAGAGAAATAAAGACCAACTCCTGAACTAGTTCGTTTTTGGGTCACTTGGATTGTTGTGATATCTTGTACATAAACCGAGCATAATATTTGTGTTTACACTTCTTTCTTAAGCTCAACGTAACCAACGAAGCTTGAAAAACACACATCATTCTCCTTTCCCCTATATTTGACAATTTTTTTTGCGAGTTTGAGAGGAGAGTGTGGGTGGAACTCCCCTCCTAATCTGCCCCCCTCTCTCTTCCTGATGGACCCTCGTCCTGTGTGTTAATCTGAGGCCAAACACAACTTCCTGCGCACTTCCACCGTGGCCCTGTGTGCTATCCCGTGCACACATCGAAGCCAGCAACAACCCTCATCGACCACTTCTCGCTCTCCTTTACCATTTTTTTCACTTCTTCACTTCACATGCTTCGTCTGTCCCCCCCCTATTCACTCTCATAAAGATGGATTGTTGATTACATTACGCTGTTGAGTGAAGATTGACAGTAACTTATAACTTCCTCATTGTCCCCTGGGAGCCTGTTGTGTCTGGATGCTATTCGTGGGCACGGTGCCAGTGTACTTACCCCAGCCGCAACAGTTGTCGTTATTGTTGTTGATGCAGGCCGGAGGGATTCCCCTTGTTGTTGTTTTTAGGTGCCACGGGAGACAACAGTCCTTGTTTTCCTTGATGGCTCCTTTCCGACGGATCCCAAGCTTTAATTATAGTAGTTTTCACCTTGCCCTAGTTTAAACTGACACACAGAGTTCTGGCTGCATGGACTCGGACATTCCTGGATATAAATATAACAAAAATAAAGTGGATTTGAAAAATAACATGTGAGACTAAACAATAAAGTTGTTGCATTGTTGTCTGGAAAATTGTCAACTTGAGTGCCTGGGTTACACGAACAAATGGTGCAAAGAGTTGAAGTGACAGTTGAAGAATGTGCCTCTTGTTTTCTCCAAAGTGAGATGGCACGAAACATCCCTTAGATCTTCAGAAGATCCATCTCCACATTGACAGAGTGGAACAGGGTCACAGAGGGAGGGGGAAACTATAAAAACACACACACATTATTCTCTCAATCCTAAAGTCTACATTAAGGGACTTTATCCCAATAGTTTACTATGGAGATGTACAGCCCAAATTGTGGCTGGCACAGCTGGGTCAACGAAGAAGTTGTCAACCCGCCTGAGAAAGAGATTCAACTCCCCAACCACCTCCCCCCCACACACACACACACACACTGACCACTGCAATAACAACCACCCAATCAATTCACCCCACACGCCTTGCTCCCCTCCTCATGGGACAGATGCTTAAGCGTAAAGCGCTGGAAAGGTCTTTTCCCGTCTCCTGGAATGCACACGCTCGGATTAAAAATAAAAACAGCTGTACATACCAAACGTTTCAATAGTCTTTCGTGGTGTTGTGAAGTGCCTGATAGTGTATATTTGTGGCAGTAAAGTTGTTGAGTTAGTGTAAACGCGGTATTCCACTCACAATGTTTGCTCCATGTGATTAGTATGGGGATCGCACTGTTTATTGACCATAGGATCTTCTCTCTCTCTCCCCTTCTCTCAGCTTAGGGGGTGAGCGCCCAGCTGTTGCCATAGTGACCACAGTGCTATGGCCCTGATCATCCTGGTAAATCTTTGGTCCCTCGACTGTGTGTGTGTGTGTGTGTGTGTGTGTAAACTTCAAAAACCTTATTGCCTCGTCATAGATTGTTATAGCTTGTCAGCCTTGAAGTTGAGAGGGGCTTGTTTAGCAACGGCCTCTCCAAGAGGACAGGTTGTGTAGTGGGGGAATGGAGAGGTTATGAGAGTGTGACTGTGTGTGTGTTGGGCAATATGCTGGGAGATGTGTGTGTGAGCGTGCGTGCGCTAGGAGATATGCCTGTCATGTGGCCTGAGAAGGGGCTGCCACACCGCCGGTCGGTTGGCGTTGAGAGCCGGGGTTTCCGTGGATCAGCAGGCCCTCTTTCTAAACAGATACAGGTCATTCTATCCATGGTTTGCTCTGAGCAGCTTGGTGCCCTGTGTGTCTCTCTTTGTGTGTATACACGGTTCTCTGTGTTTTGAAAATGTAAGCAGTGCTTAATGGCACCGACCAGTGTGTGTGGCTGATCAGTGTGTGTGTATATAGACCAAGCAGGCAGGGGGAGGGGGGGTCACTTGGTCAGTAAAAGGGAGAGGTGATTGGGAGACCCCATACTGCTGGAGCCAGAGTTCTATGGTTTGGAGCTGGATGACAAATAGCCGACACACTCGTTTGAGTGGGTGACTTTGTGGGGCTTTTGTCTATAGCCGGTGGTCATCAGCCGCTGTGTGTCCTGATGAGCTATAGTTCCTTTCATGTAACAGAGAACCACTTTTACTATGTGAGAACAATGGTAAATGGATACTTGTTTGGTACGGCTATCATTTGTGCTTTTAATCATTCTTAAAATTTTATAGCAACTGTAGCATGCTTTTTTTATTAATACTGACACACACACACACACACACACACACACACACACGTACACACATGTTTATGTTGTTTGGGGGCCTTTGAAACTGTTGCTTATACTTGGGGTGTTTCGTTCCCTGGCCTGGGAGTAAAGCGCAGACAATGGGCAGAGGAGAGTCTTATGAGGACTGTGGGGTGCAAGGGGCTTTTGTCTGAGCCGGCCCTGCACTATTGATCAGTCCTAGCCCACCCCTTGTAAAGGGTGTGTGTGTGTGTTCTGTGAAGCTATGGAGTAACAGCAGCAGTTCAGCTGCCCACTGTGCCGTTTCAGAGCACACACGCACAAATGCACACACAAATACAATCAATGTGTCCTCCCCTCTAAAACATGTGGGCAGCTTTCCTTAGAGTGGACAACATTTTTGGGGAACGAGAACCAAAAACCAGGGGAGGGAGATGAAAGGAAATATGTCAGAAAGAGGGAGAAGGCACTCACTGTGTGGAACTCTCAGCTCCTTATAATTTTGCTGTGGGAGAGAAAGGGGAGGAGTCAGGGGGAGGGGAATACCCAGGGGGTTGGGGGGAGAAGCAGAGAGCAGAGGCCACTGGGTCTAACACGCGCACACACACATACACATGCTTACCGATACAAACACACACACAGACAGCGTGGATGTGTTACTACAGGCCAGGGGAACTGGGGAGTGAAGCGTTGGTATAGGTTTAGAGAGTGCTGGCTTATATACAGACCTATTGCAAGACAGACAGAAAGAGAAGAAAAGGGACAGAAAAAG
This sequence comes from Galaxias rostratus, assembly GCA_036024795.1. NCBI lineage: Eukaryota > Metazoa > Chordata > Actinopteri > Galaxiiformes > Galaxiidae > Galaxias > Galaxias rostratus. The sequence goes on from JAVQJS010093549.1 coordinate 8,653, forward strand.
AAAGAAACTAAAAGGAAGAGGGGATATAGGTTGTGTGGGGTCGTAACAGAAGAGGGGTCAATCAGAACCCCCCAGCTGCAGCAGTCAGACGGGTGTGGGTTTGTGTGCATAGGAGTCGCTCGCCCGCTCCGTGCAGAAGGAACCATATGGAGCCGACTTAAGAGAATGTAAGGAAGCCTGTTGCGGGAATTCTGCGGGGCTGCACCAAGAATATCGCCGTTAATGGCACTGGGAATGTACTCTTCACTCAGTGGATGATGTGAGCTGGTCGGGACTGCTGTTTTCTTTTAAAGCTGCTCCTCATTGTTTGGGCTCCGGCCCCATCTGATCTGAGTTTCTGTTGAAGGAGAGCCAAGCCATTATGCCAACTGGTAAGAAAGAAGTAGGAGTTGTGTCTACTTGGCAGTCTGACAGCCAAATGCTGGGTATCTGACCCTAAAGAAAATGATTAAAATATTTCCTGTGTTCCTTTATATTACAGTGTGTTTTTTTTTGTCAGACTTATGGCCCGATCAAAGATGCATTGTCTGTTTTTAGTGTGTGTTTCAGTGCTTAGAGTAGAATAATTAAGACCCCATTATCAGGAAAAATATTCAACTTCTTCTTTGGGGTTGACTAAAAAAAAAAAAAAAAAACATTCTCTTGGTAGTGTGAATGTTTGGTGTTTCTTTGAACATCATGACTAGGTAACGTGTCTGGGTGGAATGAATACCCTTCTTATATTCCTGTGGTACAGGCAGTTCTTTGATTAGGGAATGCATTTACTTATTTATAACATCAGCAACCTTGTTTCTTCTACTCGCAACGGTTCACGTTTTCTTTCTCAGCAGATTGACTTGACGTGGGTAAGTATTTTTGTCAGTTGTGCGTGGAATAGCTCTTCAGTGGGGTGTTTGTCTCCTCCTGTGACAGCCCGGTGGGAAGTGGGTTAGAAGTTGTTTGTGAAGTTATTATTTTGCTGTTGGTGTTGTATGGACAGTGATTTTGGGTGGTTCTCTCACTTTTTCAGCTGAAGCCAACCCTGTTTGCTTTCTTGTTGAGGTTGAGTGTTTGATTCCAGCTGGTTCTCTGGAGTTGTCTAGAGCCTTAAATCATTTAGGGGCCATTCACTATAACGTAATATGTTAAAACACCTCTTTGCAACTCCATTCAGATAGCAATGGACTTTCATAGCCCATGTGTGTAGAATGGTTGCTGTCGACGTTGCATTTCCCCTGTGTTTCACATTAATCCATTACTATGTTTGAGCCGGTGGTGTGAGTGCCGTCTCCCTGGCTGTCTGGGTGACTGAGTGCTGTTTGGGGATTGCTAGGATGCCATTCTGTAGCCCGTGACCCAAATTAGAGCCCTAAGGGGGGCGGGGGCGTTGTCGAGGGTTTGTGGGGGAGAGGGGTTCTAATTACTGTTTAGAAGGGACTCTTCTTTGGTTTGGAGGCGCTGCAGGGACAATGCAGGCAGCAGTCCTCCAGGGCCACGGCAGCCCCTCGGGACATCTGCCCCTACACTCTGCAGGGGGCAGCGCTCCCCACTGGGGAGAGCGGATCGGGGAGAGGGGCGACCTGGGAGGGGCAGCTCAATTTGCTCGAAACAGATCAATATCTTATTGATTTCCTTTTAACTGAGTGTTTTTGGGTTAATGTGATTTTTAAATGTTCTGTATTTTGTGTCACTCTCATTAACAAACAGTAGTACATAAAAGTAGGGGAGAAAGGGTCAAACCTGCAAAGGCCCAATCACGATGTGGGACTTAGTTGTGTGAGTCACACGCTGATTCTCTGTATCTTCAAGAGTGTCCAGCAGACACTAAGCCCCCATCCTCTCTTCTCAGCTCTCCGCTATGCGGAGTCCACTGCGTTAACAGTAGATTGAGTACTACCATGGCAGTACAAACCCAATTTTACCATTAACATGTTACAATGAGAACCAAGGGCTTGGATATGCTCCTTTCTCTGTCAGTGGGATTTCTGTAAGGTAGAAGTGTATATTGACGTTCTTGGTTGCTCACATATGTATAAATGTTTTTGTTGTTCTTGTAAGAATTCAATAAGGTAATAGCCATCTCAATAATGTAATTTGATCCCAAAACTTTGCCGGAACAGTGCCTTGGACTTTCTCTCTTTTCATTTACAATTATATTCCCTAAAGAGTACCGTAATCACATGAATCTGAACTTCTAAAGCACAGACTTTTTTTAAAAAGTGAAGAAAAAAAAAAGGTCCCTTCGAAGAGTGGTAAATCTTAGCAGCCAGTGTTTGGTTATGGTGAGAGTAAGCCTTCACTCTATTAAATACTGCCGGCATTGTTGCAGCATGCGTAGCTCAGAAGATTTGCCAAATCATTATGGATGGAATGCTGCATTCTCTCTCGAACACTCTTGCTTTCTCTTTTTGTGTGTCTCTTGCTTGCATTTCCCTCTGCTACTTTCTCTATCTGCTCATCCCGACCTCTCTTCCCTCCCACTCAATATTTCCTTTGGTAACATCTGCTTTATAACATATGGGCTCAGTAACTGCAGTTCATTGTGTGTTTGTGTCTGATAATCTTAACTCTCAAGTATTCTTTCTGCTCTTCTTTTTCTTTCGTTCTTCATTTGCCCGGAGTGTGAAATCCAGAGTGACATGTTAAGGCCTAAGCGTCAATAGAGATCAGCCGTGCGACTCTATCAGAGCTAGGGGGTGTTTGGCCCATGTTAGGTTAGGCCACAATGGGCACACCTTTGATTTAGTCATGGAAGCCTCCGTAATCCTGAACTGAGCTCTGAAGTTTGAGCTTACCCAGTTTGAGTGAGGAAAGCGAGGTACAGAACAGAATAAAATTTAGTTATCATCATGGTAAAAACACATTGTTTTGGATAATGAGAAAGATGAAAGTCCTGGTCATGTAGGTAACTTTTTAGGTGGGCCGTTTATGGTTGGAATATCTTCCAAAAGTAATAACGCTTCAAAGAGAAGCAACCAAAGCAATCAACATTTGACAGATGGGGGCTGTCAGTTTTGATCTCTCGGCCCTTTCCAGTCTTTCCGCATTTGTTGTATTTTCACTTAGATTCCTTGTCTTATGTCATGTCTTCTCTCCTCTGCATGCGTCTCCCTGTTTGGATCCCACGATTTGGAAAATGGCTCAAGGCGTTAATGCAATGTTGGCAAGGCAAAGAGAGCCTAGCACTTCAGGCACACATAGACACAGCCACTCGCACACAAAGGTATTGACTTGTTTCTTACAGCCGTCTACTTCTTTCTCCCTTAGAATATGTTTCACTCTCTATTAGAACAGGGTATGGCCTAGGGGTTAAACAATGAACTGCTAGGTGCATTTCCTCAAGGCTAATTATGGTCCTACTGTTGTTTTAGACTGCTGTCACATTTAGGGTTGATTATTCCGTGCTACTAAAGCCTTACACGTGACGTCAGCCCTCTACAAGTCTGGGACACTCCTCTAGCCGGTCTTTATCGTTCCTTTCTGGCTTTTGTAGTTCTCCTGAGGCCTGGCTGTGTGTGAACATCCAACCACTGTTAAGTGTAAAGGATCAATTTATTAAAGGGGCAGGGACACGCCTTTACATTGAATCCTTTAAAGGTGACGGTCTATGGCAGGCCTTCAGTTTTAAGACATGACATTAAGAAAGATCGTTGAAGTATTATAGTTATTATTTAGTAATTATACCTGTTGGTCTTTCTTTTTGTATAATATATTCCTCGGAGATTTTGGGTGGGCCCTTAGTAATGTCCGATGCCTTTGATGGAGCACCCACGCTGAACTGTCCTTGAGTAGAGCCTGTCAATGGCTTTCCCAACAAAATGTCCAACTGAATATCAGAGGCACTGGCAAAGAATAAAGATGATGGCTGTAATTATGTCTCGAAAAGGGGGACGTGAAAAGAAGGCGACTGTAGACTAAGTGAAGGAATGAAAGAAAGAAAGAAAGTGAGTAAGAGGGAGGGAGTGAAGGAGGAAGAGAGAGCCTACAGCTCCCAGACCAGCCTATTGTCCAGGGCTTTAGTTCAATGATGTAATGTTGGGAGAGTGACTCTCTCAGCAGCAGCACTTGGGAGGGGGCAGTTCTCTCTCAGCTCCAACTTCCCTGTTCTTTCTGTCCAATCTCTTTTGTCTCTTCCGTCTTTGTCATGCTGGGTGCTTTCTCTGTTCTTTCCCTCGTTACTTGTATTATCATTTACTAAGAAACGCCATGAATGGGGTCTGCCAACGTGCTTTTCATTTTTGGCGGGCCAAAGCGCATGGTGAGGGTTTTTTGTGCGCGTGTGTGTCTGGGAGGTAGAGCCCCTTTGTGCCGTGTGAGATCCGACGGGATGAAAGCTGACTCAGGCCCCATTGTGAGAAGGGGGAGAGAGGAGGGGAGAGAGGGAGATGGAGACTAGAAAGCCACCAGAGCAGCTGCTCCATACACCACAGACAGACCTGATCTTATCTGTGACATCCGCCACCTATGACTGCTCATTAGTCTCTTAAAGTGGTGGAATAGCATTCCGCTCAGCACTGTTCACAGTACATGCACACACATTATTGCTCTTTCTGGCTGTTTTCATCCACATTATGGCTCTGTTGTAAAGCTCTTATGAGCAGTTATAGGGCCTTGCATCGCCTTTTACAAAGCACGTTGCTGTTTGAGCTCCTGGAGCGGAGGCTGTAAAGTGACGCATACTCCTCGTGATTGTTTGCTGACCCACTCTGGGATGAAGTGCACTCCAGGGGACCATTAAAGGTGCTCCTGAAGTAGAGCGGTCGAGTGCAGTGGACGAGTCATCAACACCGCCAAAACCGAGGTTACCTGGCAGGTGTTCAGTGGGTGTGGTGTCTTATTGGCTGGGTTGTTCAATACCATCAGAGAGACATTGTTTGGCACACAGTCTCAAAAAGATGACGCTTATCTTACTCAGTTCAGATTTTGATAGAGCTATATTAATATTTAACTGTATTAGTATTCCTTTTATTCAAGCATATAGAGCTTTGTTGAACTTGTATAGCTCCATACAGTAGGACTATATTCCCTGATTACTACAGTGTAAGTAGTGTGTGAGGCTGGTTGCACACTGCTTTTTGCCCTTAACTCTATAGGAACACAGACCCTGTGACTAGGATGCACAGCTAAGACAGACTCTCATTCACGCAGGCCCTGTTCTGTCAGTAAAGGTAAAGCTCACAGGCATATGCCCTCTAATCCTCCAACACACACAGACTCCCAAACATGCACACACACACTCACAAACCGCCGATGGCAACAGGGGAAACCGTACAAACCTGGAGGCTTAGGATCATAATTAGAGATCATTTACACGGATCGGGTTGAACATAATCTGAGGAGAAGGTTACTCCAGCCCCCCATGTCCCCCGTTTGTGTGTGTGTGACAGTGTGTGTGTGTGTGTGTGTGTGTGTGTGTGTGTGTGTGTGTGTGTGTGAGTGTGAGTAAGAGAGAGTAGGAGGGGATTTACCCAGGATTCAGGCAGGGTGTGTCCCAAACAAGGTTGTCAGGAGAGGCTGGGCAAACAAGTTAAATAAATCTCTCTATATCTCATGTTTGGGTTTCAGTAGAAGCGGAAATGCATGGCGTGTGTGTGTGTGTGTGTGTGTGTGTGTGTGTGTGTGTGTGTGTGTGTGTGTGTGTGTGTGTGTGTGTGTGT
>JAVQJS010093566.1:0-14446 GCA_036024795.1 Galaxias rostratus
GTGTGTGTGTGTGTGTGTGTGTGTGTGTGTGTGTGTGTGTGTGTGTGTGTGTGTGTGTGTGTGTGTGTGTGTGTGTGTGTGTGTGTGTGTCCGTGTCCATCCGGTTACTGTGTGTGCGGCCGTGCGGACACAGAGGAGTTTGACAGGGAGACTGGTCAGATGCTGAGCGGACTGGACAAGCTGCCCCCAGACCTGAAGCAGTCGGTGAAGGAGGACAACCAGCTGTTTGACAAGGAGATGGAGGACTGGGACTTGCTGCAGGCCCGCAAGGCCCAGCAGGAGAAGCTGGCTCTGGCCGCAGCAGCAGCAGCAGCAGCGTTGGCAGCGGCAGCAGCAGAGTCCACAGGCCCCTCCACCATCACCACCACCAGTTCTTCCTCCAACTCCTCTTCTCCGCAGCCAATGAGCACGGAGCCCAGTCCCCCCGACAACTCAGGTCAGGGTCGTAGTCAAGGGCAGCGGGCAGGCATGTAGAACAGAATGTCTAATTGGCAATCAATGGTTGGTGGGCAGATTAGAGTGGGAACAAAAGAATACCTGAGCTGGCTCTCAAGAGGGGGATTTTAGTGAGGGAGCACAAAGGAGTGAACTGCTTGTGATTATGGGATATTTTTGGTGCTGTAATGGGCTATTCAAATCTTTAACCTCTTATCTATTAGTACGCTCTTTATAGTTTAAATGTTATCTATGATTTTTTATGATAGTATCAAATAAATTGATATGAAAACCTAATAATAATGATTTGTACAGCTTGTACAGCAGACACCGTTTGAAGTGTAAGTTGTACCCCCCTCAGGCTTGCAGCAGGACCCAGAGTACATGGAGCAGCCGTCTCCCACAGACGACTCCAAGCACCTGACGGAGCACACGGAAAGGGCCATCTCCAAGGCTGCCGCAGAGCAAGAGGAGAATGGACCTGAGGAGCTGCTCACAGCTGTAAGACACATCAATAACACACACATACACACACACACACACTATTTTTCATAGGCATGCTGTCTTCCAAAACTGATTTCATTTATGTGATGGCAACAGACGCAAAGGCCATCAGATCAATCTCCCCTCCCGTACTCATCCCATCACTCCTCCTCATCCCTTTGTGTTGTCATTGTGTGTCCTGTAATGTAGGGAGGCCCGTTTGGGTCGACCTCTTCTCCTTTTACTTTCACTGGCAGTGCTCCTCCAGCCTTCCTTGTCTCCCTATCCCATGTGTCCACAGTCTCCTAGCCTCCCCCCTCCCGTCCAGCCTGTGGTCCAGGTGAGCTGCCCTCCCTCCCCTCTCCCTGACCGCCCTGTGGAGGATGAGCCCCCCGCCCAGAAGGTGGTAGAGGTGGCCATCCCTCACGTGGGAACCTTTGTCATCGAGTTGGAAGAAGGGGGTTATGACGATGAGGTATCCCTGGCCCGTCCGCTGTGCTGGCCACCGTGCCCACATGCTGCTGCCTGTTTGAGGAGGACAAGCATGGCTGCTTTACGGTTTTGCTTGTTAGTTTGAACACTTTTCACATGAAAATAGTCCATGTGAGGTCCAGATTGTTTTTGACTAATCATCTTCCTAGTTTTCAACCCGAACAACTTCTGAAACTGAAGCTTGGTGCCCACTCCGCTGCAAAGTCTCTTGCTTAAAGTCTCTTTCAAGCCAACGGGCATCAGAAGTGTGCCCGTCTCGGATGAAGTAGCCCGCTCTCTTTCGACAGCAGAGATCTCTCTCTTTCATTGCCTGTGTCATGTTATGTTCTATTTTAATTGACTGCAGCCCAGTCCTTAGGAAATGGAATTTGCCTTGTGCAGTTCGATCTTCTAGATTTCATAAAAGTAGGCTATGTGTTGTGTTACTATTTCTGGCCTATGTATCTGGCAAGTATACTTGACCACACAGCTTGCTCCTTTTGATTATTTGAAGACCAGAAGTTCAGAATCCTTGTCCATCTTATGCTTCTGCCATTACCTTCTCTATGCCATTGGCTCGGCAACCTTCATTTATTAGTACCGCAAAGTGTGTCTTTTCTCAGGATAAATCTAATGTTTCTGTGCCCTTGAAATGGTTGTCCTCGTCAGCAGCGTGACTAACACATGCATGGCCTGCTGAGTGATGTATGGTATGCAGCGAGCCGCATGGCGCAGGGAAGTGCTCTGCTGTTAAACATGGCATCGGGCTACACTGGGTTAGTCCAGCACCTCCACTGTAATGCTTTAACACAGTTCCCCTCCCTGGGCAGGCGATGATGACTCCAAACATGCAGGGTATTATAATGGCCATTGGCAAAGCCGGCAGTGTGTATGACACATGTGGGCCAGAGGCGGCTTTCTTTAAGGTACAGCCCTGTTTTCTATTTCTCTCCCACTTTTCTTTTATCCTTCACAACATTTGAACTGTCTGGTAGCCACTCCATTCCTCTTTCTCGTGGTGTTGCTCATAAATTCATCAAGCAAAATGGTTTGGTTAATGACACAACGACACTGACTTGTGTTTTTTCATTTGCAAGGACCCAAGCGATTATCGCAATACTTTAATGTGCTTATGTTTTTCGTAATGTGACCGTGGTGACTGTAAGTCAAAGAGAAATCATAACATTCACTTAGTAATAATGTAAAAATTAGCTCATATCTACTCAGTGCAAACACAAAAAGTGGTGTGAAACGAAATGTTTCAAAATAATGGAAAGTGTACAAAACTGGGAGAAATCTAAACTACATGACTTCACTACGTAAAGCAGGAGTGTGCCTTGCTGTTCCTCAGAGTGTCTGGTGCGTCTCTCTCTTTCTCTCTGCCCAGGCCATCAAGGTGGAGTACTCTCGCCTCCTGCGGCTGGCCCAGGAGGACACTGCTCCAGAGGACGACTACCGGCTGCAGCACGCCCTCGTATACTTTCTCCAGAACCAGGCCTCCAAGAAGATCCTCGAAAGGACTTTGCTCATGCAGTTTGCCGACAGGAACCTGGGATTTGATGAGAGGTATGACCAGTAACACTTTCTTTCTGCACATCACTGATTTGTGTTTTTCCTTTCTGTTAATGACAATAATAATAATTATCAAAATAATAAAAATACAATTTGCAGAAATCACCAGCAGATGGCAGCAATGCCACAACATGAACAACTAGTGTCCATTTGCTCTATGTCTCCATCAAAGTTGCAAGTTAACCTGTTCTCTACACTCTGCGTGAAGGATATGCAGTCAATATATTGGGTGCTTTTAATATAACCATAAAGTGAACATTTACACTGTTAGTGGGAAGTAGTATATTAGCAATACAGCTTTTTAAACACAATTTGGCAACAAAAAAAGGAAATGCCTTGATAACAATATATAGCGCAACTATAATTTTTTTGTGTCAGGTACTCTAAATACATTGCCTGGGCACGTAACCCACAGTCCATATTTGTGAATCAAAAACGAGTTATTTTCGGCTCCATTTTGAGAAAGGTAATTAGATTTATGTGTACGTGTCCTAATATGGATCCCTGGGAGAACTGTTTCTAGTTTTCTCCTCGGCATTATGAAGCGATTCATCAGGCTGTGTCATGGCCTGAGAGCAAGGTGGGCATTTTCATCTGCAGGAGCACCTCACCATGACTCACCATTGTCACAGCACTAATAGGCCTTTTCTCCCTCTTCCTCCTCCTCCCTCTTATCTGTCACTTTCTCTCTCAGATGCAAGAGCGTAATGAATGTGGCACGTGCCAAATTAGATCTTATAAAGCCAGAGGAGGTCAACATGGAGGAGTATGAGGTGAACCAAACTAAAATGGCCAGAGAATCTGCATCACATTAAATAAAATACTCACATTGAAGCACAAGGTTTCCCTGATCCTTTGCCAGAGAAACGGGAATGTGTTGTTTAGACAGTCTTTTTTTTCCAGGTCTGTACATATGTTTGTGCTGGACTCATCTTTGATATTTTTTTAACTGTTCCCAGACATGGCATCAGGACTACAGGAATTTCCGCGAGACAACAATCTTTCTGATGATTGGTTTAGAGCTTTTCCAGAAGAAAAGGTGGGGTTAGATCCTAGTTCTACTCATACTTTCTGCAGCTGAAAGATATGCATACTCATTATCATTTTCTTGCTGTCTGTGACCTTGCTAATGTTCTAGCTTTTGTTTCTTAAAGATTCTTAAGCTTGCTTTGTGTTGGCTGTGCAAAAATATTCCTTTTGCCTCAAGGGGGCAGCAAATTCTATAAAACAAATCCTATTCACAGTTTATTTGAATGGTGTTCTGTCTAAAATCAAGATGGTTAATTTTTTTAGTTTTCTCGTTTTGTTCTTCTTTTTTTTTCTTCAACCATCTGCTTTGTGTCCTCTGGAAATTGGATACATTTGTTGTGTGTGTGCAGAAATGCTGGGCAATGCTTCTCTTCCCCACGCAAAAGGCATGTAGCAGAACGTCCATTGATCAGTGTTGTGCTCTTTGTTTTCGCCCCTAACCAGTTACGTGGAGGCTCTGATGTACCTGGTTTATTCCTACCAGTACAACAGAGAGCTGCTGGCCAAAGGACCATACAGAGGACACGACGAGGAGCTGCTCGGCCATTACCGCAGAGAGTGTCTGCTGGTGAGACGGCCCTAGTGACAGCACATGGAATCACCACTGCACCACACAACCACACTCCCTCTCCAGCTATTAAGCTTTTGCGAATATGAGCCCCACGGGCTCTCTCAGATCCTCTGGCCAACACACAGCTAATGGTGCAATTACATAGAAGCTCCATGCACAGTAAATACTAACTTCAACAAGTCATCTTGATGCATGATCAGACATGGTTCAGTAAACATTTTTGTCAATGGTGCCAAAATTTTCCAGTTAGCCAGATAGAATTGTCACAAGGAAGAATTTTCACATGGATGTATTTTGTGCAGTAGACATACGGAAACCGTATTTAAACTGTTGGAAAGTAATCCTCCCTGTACCCCTGCCTCACATTACCGGCGGAGTGCAAAAGTAACCCAGACAAAATTATGACAGAGCACAGACCTTTTCTCCATCATTTCAATAAATGATACTAGATTAGAATAATTGCCTCATTCCTGCTGGGATATTGTATTGGCTGCTCTATTGCCAATAAAGATACCAAAAATATTTTCCACCCGACGCCTAAAACTTGACCCTACCAAAATGTTTAGTTTTCGTATTGCTGTCATTTTATTCCTTGTGTTCTTGGTGCTGAATTGCAGCATTACTTGTAAGGTTTTACGATATTTGGTATGATCAGTCTGAGGCTGACTGCGGCTGCACTCAGTAACCTTACACCAGCATTGTGCGCATAATGTAGTCATCCGAGAGGGAATAGGAAGCAGAAGGCCTAGAGAGTGTAAACACATTACCGTGAGACACAGCCATGTCCTCGGCTAACCTCAGCTCTCAGTTCTGTTGGGTCGGCCGTGTCAGATCTCGGGCCAGAACTTCCCAGCTCCGGCCACGCTGTTTACCCTCCACTCTGTTCTAATCGAAAACATTACTAACATTGACACAGTTAACGCACTGGGATGTTTCATGGAATCCACCTAGTCCCAAGAGCCACAGTGGCCTGTGCACAATATTTTACCCACGGAGGTCAGTGAGTTTGAGTCAAACTCGAAACACAGAAGCCATCACCAAGTAGGACATTGCCCACGTAAGCTACTCAAGCTTAAATACGTCGTAACATAGACGCTATCTGGAGTACAACCACCCCGTAGTGTGTTTTTACAAATAGATTTTGTGTTACTCCAAATGTTGGGTAAAAGTTGTGATGTTTGCACTGGCAGTATAGACATGAATTATTTTTAATGACTCGTCTCTGTTACTTGTAGAAACTCAATGAACAAGCGGCCATCCTGTTCGAGGCAGGGGAAGAGCCGGAAGTGAGCGATGGACTGAACATCATGAACGAGCTGGTGGTGCCCTGCATCCCCCTCCTCCTGGTTCATGAGGCTGAGAAAGACCTTCTAGCTGTGGAGGACATGAGGAACCGCTGGTGCTCATACCTTGGCCAAGAAATGGAGTGTGAGTCCTTCAGCAATACAATGGTTAAGATACCACAGCTTTCTGACACAGTTAGGTCAGATAGGTTGTCCCAAGCACAGGATTGTAAAGATTGTAATGTTACCACCGTCACATTTTTCTTGGTTGCAGCGTTTCGCAGAAACTTTCTGAAGAGGATAGTTGTTGGTGCCTAGCTTGATCCAGCAACACCCCTTTATGTTTCAAAGTGAAAAAATATATTTTTGTTTGGAGAAATGGCTGGGATATACACAACATGAAGTAATCCTTCCTACCTACCCCTTTTTTATTTTGTTCCCTCCTTTAGCCAACCTCCAGGAGAAGCTGACTGACTTCCTTCCCAAGTTATTGGACTGTTCTACAGAGATCAAAAGCTTCCACGACCCCCCCAAGCTTCCTACCTACTCCACCCTGGAGCTGTGTGAGCGCTACGGCCGCATCATGTCCCTTCTCAGCCGGGTGCCCGCAGATGGGAGATGAGCTGGTGGGAACAGCAACCCTTTGCCTAGACGTGGGCACACATCCATGGACCTCTCTTTTAACCCATGCCTGTAACACAAGGGGTTGCTCACTATAGCTGTTACTCCGCTGTTTCTCTTTGCTGCTATAGGTTTTATCGGTATACATATTATTTCAAGTATATTTTTAAGCAAAGTGCAACTGAGAGAATAATGAACTGTTTGAGAGGACGGGAGACAAATGTCGACCTTGCAGTGATTGAAAGCCAGCGCATGCTGCTCCAGCTTTGCTAAAGAAGGTTGAGGGTCTTTTGTAGTTGTTTTTTAGTTGTTTATGTTTCGTATAAGCCCCTCCATCACCTTTCTTAAGCACCCCTCTCTGAGTGGAAAATGGATGCTGCTCTGCCACCAGTTTGGTACAGTATTATTGTTTTGTTTGTTTTATTTTTCTAAGGAAGTAATGAAGTGAGAACCTTGAGATTTATCAGTGCTTTAAGTATCTCTAGTGGGTCTCTGTACCCTGCGGACTGCACCCAAATTAAAAGTTTTAAGTGCTGTGGTAGACAGCCATGGGCACTCTGTGGCTTGTTAATAAATCGAGAGAATAAAATTTTATTTATGGCCCTTTTAGGCCAAATACATAATAGTTTTGTCAATTGTCTGTCATTCTTACTTTGTATATCAATCATAATGGGAACTTAGTATATATAATTGCATTAAACATTAAGGGTTTGCTTGCAGTGATGCACATTTAAAATGTAAAAAATACCTATTTACAGAAAGCTTAAAGGGATACACTGATTTTGTCAAGTTTATTGAAGTTTGGGTCATAGGGCGAATGACATTTTAATGGTTAATTAATTGTGCAACACAATGCCAACAGAGAATTGCCGGATCAAACTTAGAACCCACACCAACTTTCTCCTTGAAAACAGGTCGTTTTCAAAAATCCCCCTTTCGGGACGCAATTACTTGCTCAAATCCTTTCGAGTATGGCTGTGATTTCGAAATACTAAATTACGATTCAACGTTTAAAATGTAACATTTGGTATCTGATGAAAAACGTCTAAAAATCGAAAATTGTTGAATTATCGTTTTAATACCAACCTTTTTTTAATCAAAACCTACCTTGAATTTTTTTTCTTTGAATTAATTTACAATAACGTCGACTGTTTCAGAAAATAGGTATGAGTGTATTAAAATGAATTCTGGAAATACATTTTTCACCAGACGTCTATGATTACCATCTAGCTGATTGCCTATCGCGGGAAAAGCCATAAACAAATAACAACCGCCTTTACAACGTTGCTTTTGTGGACCTACTATTGCAAAAGGGGAAAAATCTTAATTTAAAATAAATCCCAATCCCAAACATTGTTGTTTTCACAAGTGGCCAAAGCAAGCAGGCCTGTCATTTAATTTCCCTTAGTGTCTCGTTCGGCGAAATAAGCGTTTTCCTACTTCTCGTCGTTACGTCAGGTGGATAATGAAGGCACTTTGGCAAGGTAAAAGTTTAGGAAATGTTTCCATTCAACTTAATTTGGCCTACTATGTGAGTAAACGAGTTGTCAGCTACACCCGCATTGTTGCTTCAAACAAACCATTGCAAAGTCACTTTCAAGTAAACTGTGACTATTTTAAATCATAATCTATAAATGATCACTTTAAAAGGGCTTCGTGTACATTAGATTTTGGCTAGCTTAGTCTATTTACTATCTTTACACCCTCGGTTGACACACTTTCTTGATTACTTACGGATTGTAAAATTCATATTTAATTCATCACAATTTTTATTATATTTTGAGGCTTTTCTTAGAATTGTGTCTCATCTAAGGGCCAGACAGAATCTATCTGTTATACATGACTTATCCCTATTGTTGACCATCACACCGCTGATAAGACCCGTTTCCATGGTGATGTTTCATCGTCTGATCGTCTAGACACCCCGTGATACCTGACACCCCGTCCCATCTCACCGAGGTGGATCACATCTGTCTGAAAATCGATAGTCTACTGCTATGGCTCTGATTCGCTAACCATTGTCATATGAGCTAACAAATTATATGATATATGATCTAACGGTCTATGCAAGCGAAGTTAACCAATATTCGTGTTTACTATCAAGTCTCATAACCAGGGGTTGTCCAGGGTTATATGTGTCACAGAGTGCCCGCATATGTGACAAATAACAATATATTTGAGTGATGTTACGGCTTTGGGTTATGAAGGAATGTTATGCATATTGAATTGTCATCTTCCTTAGAATATTTGTATGCTCTCGATATCTACATTTTTACACATCAATTTACTTTATTAAGAAATAAAAAAATGTAGGCCTTTCTGTTTTGAGAATATTTTTTTAATGAACATATTAACAATTTGATCTATTGTTTTCACTTGAGCAGATCTTTCCCTTGTAGGCTCTTTCGTTGATTCAGAAGCTTTGTTTCTATATTGTGTTTGATATGGGTTAAGCCAGCAAACATTTAGTTTTCAAATGAACACTTATTGTAATTACTATGGTCCCCTAAAACAGGGCTTGAGCTACTCGCAGTCATGGTTTAATCACCGCTGGTTTGAATGAATGAGCTGCAAAGAAGCCTGGGTGTGCCTGCTGCCTATGCCAAAGGAATGGCCAGGCAGCTTGATGCCTGCCTTCAACCTTGTTGTGCTGTTGCCCCAGTGAGCTGGGCTATGATTGGCTAGGACATTTATGACAACCATGCAGACTTCCTAATGTGGTGGATGGCAATAGAAATGCTTAGAAATTTCATTGTTTCTTTTATTATTTGATACCGCCACCTTCTCAAACAACTTTTAAAGAATATACCTCAGCAGTTTAATTAAATTCGCATTATATGTTTTGAATGTGTCTTTGAATTGGAAAGTTGTACTAGTAGGGCTAGAGTAAAATGCCAACCCTTTGCAGCTGTGCTGGCTTATTGGAGAAAAACCCTATTAAATTGTGAGCTGCTCTGAGTTCAAGCCGTTGGCAATCTGCGAGCATTGTATAAATACAAAGCTGTGGAGGACATTGTTCTTCAACCCATTCTGAACACATCAGCTATTTTACTTTTTTTTCGTGAGAGTCCTTTTCTTCCCTGAACTGAATATCAATCAACGGACACCCCTTTAGTTGGTTGGGGCTTTAGAATAGGACATGAAAAAAAAAGCTCAAATTGCTGTCTGTTCACTTAGCGCTTAATGATGCTTTCTAAGAGCCCTGCTCTCGTTGGGTTCTGTTTTACGGTCGGATAAAAGTTGCGCGGGGGAAAAAATGCCATCTGGGCTCTGTGCCAAGACCTGTGTTTCATGGCAGGCACAGCCTCACACCGGGGTGGCGCTGGGAAGCTTGGTGAGGTTGGGGGGGGGGGGAGGTTGCAGGGTTTGGAATGGAGGTGGGTGGGGGCGCGGGCGGAGGGTTGCTGGTCAGACAGGCGGCGAGAACACTGGAGCCTCTTAAGGTGCCACTACCATGGAGACGCAGCTGGGCTACACAAGACTCCCGTCGGTAGACAAAAAAGAAGCGGTGAGGCGGGTTCTCGGACTGCCCGGTCACTGGGAGCCTTGCAACCAATCTGAAGTCCTGGCACGCTGCTCCGCTGGACAGCTCCAGCTTCCAACCAATCACTGACTTCACTAAGGAGGAAGCTCATTCCCCTCATGCGGTAATGAATACTGTTTTTCTGCATAGATAAGCTCTGTTTCCGTGCGTTACACCGCCTGAATAACTGCCTCTCTCTTTAAAGCAGTTGACTGCATTGAACAGCTCATTCTGTTTGGCAACCCCTCCCACTTTGCCTGCTTTTCAGTTACTGGCCTTTTGACGTTTATAATGCTTTTCTCCCTGTTTAGGGCTTAATATGTTTTAACCCTGTTCAAATTTCTAAGCCAACTCATCATGCCATTGTTTAGTTTCAGGGAAGAGGTATAGATGGTGCTGAGTTCATCTCCTATCTTATCCCTTATGTCTCCACTTGTATTCGTTTAAGCACAGGTTCTAAGGATGTCAGTGTGATCCAGCACTGGTCCAGACTTCAAACTGGTTTTAAGGGGCCGTTGTTTTAGATGCTTGGTGTATAGACATTGCACAGCTTCAGTTGCATAACATCATTGATACAGATGCATACTGTAAATCTTGGTATTTATAAGTGCCTTCATAAAGGAGGTCTCTTATTGATGATATTTCAAGTACACTAGAGGCACTAAAGTGGCTTGTAATATGACTCACTTGTATATTGATAGATAATTGTGGTTCTAATGATTCGGGCGAATACGGTTCCCATTGAATCTCAGTGCTGATTCACATTTTTTTTGTTCCAATGAAAAAAACATACTTCAAGAACATACAATGGCTAGAAATGTTTATAGTATATGAACGTCACTGGACTGGACTGTTGCCAAGCAAAATATTTCCCTGCACACTAGCTTTGTGTAGGTCGAGGTCTAATTACTACATTACACGTTAGGCCATCTTGTGTTATGTACACTTGATTTATCTGTATTTTCCGATGAAAAAAATAAAAATAAAATCAGTGCCAAATTTGTTACAATCTGAGCTAAATTAACATAATGCATGTAATTAATGGTTATTAGAACACCAGTTAAGCGAATTGTCTTTTGTCCAATCAAATGACTTGGTCAGAACTAACTGTTAATTGTATAATTTTATTAGTTATACAGCTGCAGCTGTTTCTGACAGGAACATATCAATCGTTGCCTAATAAAAAATAACTGTTATTTTTCCCAGGCTAATCTGTAGAGGGGGCGGGTCTCTGGGGAAGAACAAAAGGTGGAGTATAGCATTCTGTTCTTGTATATAAAAAAAATATAGAAATAATTTGTTGTAATGCTGGTTTATCTTAAAAGAAATGCTCAGATCTTCTTTGTTTTGTACCTGCGCTTGATGTCCGGTTCGAACTTCTGCGAAGATCCACGTAAACGTCTCTGCGTAGCTTCACAGAGAAGGACAGCGTATCTATAAACTTCTGTATGGGTTTAGACACGAACGTGCAATGGATTACTGTATGCGACATTGCCACCTAGTGGGCCCGTTAAACTTCCTCGGAAGTATGTAGTCAAACCGCTTTTCGCACGTCAGCGCACGATGCCCGTTCATGTTTACCAGCGTGCTCATGCAGAGGTGTGAACCAGTCTTCAAAATTGCTACACATTTGCGTTCACTTGAGAGCGTCTCTGAAATATATAAAAGTTAGGAACTGGGAAGCAGTATCTAAATGCACATATCTTATAGAATCCACGGTTCCTGAAAATTTGTTACCAGTTCAAAATTGGAACTAAATTTTATAGGGTCTCAATACCCAACCCTAATAATGATGTAGTAATGTAGTAACTTTGTTAATGAAGTATCATATGTATTTGTGTTGAAAAGCTACATCTAATCAGATTGATATATTGGCCTACAAAGAGACGTTAAAGGAAGAAATTAAAAGAGAGATAGACACGCACATGGACAGGACAAGGGAGGACAATGACCGCGAGCTAACCATTTGTCAGTCAAAGAAAAGTCAGAATCCGCAGTAAGAGAAAAGAAAATTCCTTCAGTTTCTTATAACAGTGAAACCACTGACCTGGTTAACATGTCTGCGAGGAGGAATTTAAAGATGCAATTAAACATCCTTCTCTCAGGATACTTTAGGGTTTTTTGGTGTGATTTTTAGAACTTTTTTTCTGTTCTCCTCTGTCCCAGATCATGGAGGGACTCACGAGAAGCAGGCTATTATTTCTCCTCCCTGCTCCCTTGGAATATCTAGTTTTATGAACAACCTTCTAGCCATTTGGCACTAGGAGTGAATTCTTTGCATGAAATTTATTTATTAGGTTGTCCTCAAGAAACCTGTATTTATGTCAAAAAAATTGACAGATCTATGGGACAGTGAATTTCATTTGGAATTTGATTATGTAGGAGTTGTTTCTGAAAACAATGTTGCGGTAGATTATATCAGATTGAAATGGACTTATTACAATGGATTTGGAAGACGTATGTTTTCCAGGAAATGGACAGATGGCTGTGTCTACCTCATTGGCCATTATATTATGTAGTATGATTCAATCCGCCACGTGTTATGCAGTGTTGCAAATATACGTTCCATGATCTAAGATGTAGTCTGTTCGATGATCTTGTAGTGTTTCTTCGTTGACATTTTAAGTTGTGTGATATTATTACCATGAAATATTAACTCTTCAGCTTTTTAGTGTAGTTCACGGGTTACGTGATTGCTATTAGTTTGACTATTATTGGAACTGTAATATCTGGTGTTTTTCTTTTTAGTCTGGTTCCTAGATATGTTCATCCATCCATCCATTATCAGAACCGCTCATCCTATGCAGGGTCACGGGGAGCTGGAGCCTATCCCAGCTGACTGCGGGCAAGAGGCAGGGTACACCCTGGACAAATCGCCAGTCCATCGCAGGGCTAACACATAAGACATACAATCTCTCACACACACACATTCACATCTACGGATAATTTAGAGTGACCAATTTACCTGCATGTTTTTGGACTGTGGGAGGAAACCGGAGTACCCGGAGGAAACCCACGCTAACACGGGGAGAACATGCAAACTCCACACAGAAAAGGCCCTCAGGTGGGAATCGAACCCAGGACCTTCTTACTGTGAGGCAACAGTGCTAACCACTGCGCCACCGTGCCGCCGCCCACCCCACCACACTCATCATAAACAGTTTTTTTTTTAACTACATACATACATTTAAATACAAAAGATGTTTGGTTTGCTTGTAATAGCCTGGCTACACACCATACTAACAAACCATTGGCCAATTTTAGTGGCTTTATTTATCATTATGTTTTTCAAATCAGTCTTTAACCATAGCAAGGACTTGCGTGTATCTTGGGCAATTATTGTTTTGTTTTTGCACTTTCTCTATCGATAAATAAAGCTCAAACAGAGGGGTGAGAAATAGTTATCTCTCCTTTCTGTTTAAAGCTTAACATACTGAAATATTTAACTCCTAATAAGTTATTTTCCTACCCTTCCTCCTTCTCTCCCTTTTCTTCTTCCTCCTCCTCCTCTTCTTCTGCTCCTTTACTTCTTCCCCCTGTTCTTCTTCCTCCTCTTTCACGTCTTACTGTTTCTCTTGCTCTTCCTTTCCCCCCTCCTGCTATTCCTTCTTAGGGGGTCCAGAGAGGACATAGTGTGGACAGTTTGTCCAACAGCTCAGCACTCCACGCAATGGCGCCAGTGAGTTTACACACACACACACACACCACACACACACACACACACACACCTCCACCCAGACCATGCCTGTCTTCTGGAGTTTCAGTTTACGTTTGCAAAGACAATGTCTTATTTAACAGACTTATTTATTAATTAAAACTGAAACACGTAATAATTGTTCTGTTTTTGTGTGTGTGTAGATGTCAGACCTCCTCAGAGAACAGATGTGTTTGCAGGCGGAGCTAGGTTACAGGGGTGGGGCCAGCATTGGACACACCCCTCCGTCCAGCCACTCCTCCCGCTCCGTTAGCCCGACCAGAAGCAGTTGTGAGCCTGGTCCCTCCTGTTCCAGGAGGATGGGTGTTTACAAATCATCTGTCAGTCTTACCCCTGCCCCCCCACCCCGTCCACAAGCACATTACTGTGAAAGAGGGAGGGAGGAGGAGGAGCATGGAGACACAGAAGAAAAGAGGAAAGAGGTAGAAGGTGCACAGTTGCCAAAGGAGGAACGAGGAGGAGGAGGAGGAGGAGGAAGAGAAGAGAGCATGAAGGAACTGATCAGGGAGGTGAGGAATCTGTTTTTAAAATGGCTGACCTTCTCTCAGACTGGTTTCCATGTGTATTGTTTTAAAAATCAGCTGCAAATACTAGTTATAGCAAAAATATGTTACCAGCTATCAAAGATAATTTAGATTTTGTGTGCTGTTTTATATTGTCAGTTGTTAAGTGAATCTATTTACTGCTACTGTTCAGATAAGAAAACAAATACATTCTGTAGTTTACACATAGGACAAAAGTAT
>JAVQJS010093588.1:0-14269 GCA_036024795.1 Galaxias rostratus
ACAGACAGACAGACAGACTGACAGACAGACAGACAGACAGACAGACAGACAGACAGACAGACAGACAGACAGACAGACTGACTGACTGACTGACTGACTGACTGACTGACTGACTGACTTTAGCATTTCTATAAACACCTTAACATTTACTGCCAAACCTAAAATCACAATCTCTTTGCATGGAGCTCCCTTGACCATCCACTACACTGTCCTGTCCTCTATCTTTGGTGCCACCTTAGTGTGTAGAGGTGTGTACAGCAGGTTGGTTCTTGTACCAGAGCTGGAGTGGATGGGTTCAGTGGTGAGTAAAAAGACAGAGGAGACAGAGGTGCATAGATGGAGAGAGACAGACAGAGTGGGGCTTAACCCCCCCACATCAAAGCTTTGCCTACCGGCGGTGTCTTGTGATATTTATTTATTGAGATGATTTTGCCAGAAACCCACTGGCCTCCCCATGCCCTCCCACTCTTTGATATGCTGCTTCATTCTTAGCTCAGTGTCCTCTGAGAAAGAGGGGTTATGGGTCACCAAAAGACCCCCAGTGTAAAAGCATGGCTCACACTTACACTCAGGAATATCGTACACACATATACCTGGTGCACACACGCACACCACACACATGTACCAACCACAGCACACACCAGATGATGCACTGGGAATTAGGAGGACAGGGAAATAAGACGTTGATAGTTATTAAAGGGCCAATGATCTGTTTCCTTCCCCATTCCATGGGGCGCAGCTAACATCTAAATAAAAACGAGATTAGCACCTTGAAATCATTACTGCACACTGTCGATTACATCAACGTGTAGGTCCTGACTATTTAGTGCAAAAACACGGTGTTCCTTTGAAAGGCTCTATTTTAGTGAGGGTTTAAGGACAACTACATTGTATATTAGGAACACCCTCAGGGTAGATTCCATCCATTTACGTTTCAAACATAAAGTTGGCACTTTGAAATGAGGCATCATTGCATACATACAAACACACGCCGACAGCAGTACACTACAGGTCAAATCAGCTGGAGCTTAACCCGCTTCCTGCATACAAATGCTTACTCATGTAGCCATGTGGTTTCTGTTAGCTAATACTATATCTTTATGAGGCCTGGGTAATAACCCAGTCAGAGTGTGTCTGGGTTGGAACAGGGGTGTCATGTTTGTCGGCCAAATAACTTCCCGCTGAGTGGCTTACTGGTGCACTTTCTAAAATAAACTCAGGATAAGATTTCTTTACCAGACTAAAATCATTTAAGATGCAATCTTTGGGATAACTTCAGATCAGATAAGCAATGATAATCAAGATTATTCATATTTAGGTCTTAGTTTTTGTGACAATATTAGTTCCAAAGTGAAAAAAAAACATGTTTGAGCACATTTCTAGATTAGTAGTCAAAACATAAATGTACATGGAATCCATGCATACCTGATGAACCCTACAAATAAGACCTTTGTCAAAATAGTCCACAGAGAATTCCAAAAATGGGGCAATGGGGTGTTACTCACTGCACCAGAGACCCCATCATTTCAGCCACAGAGGAGGGCACATTCATCTTTCTTGGTGTGACAGATCTCCAACATAATGCATTGTCAAATAACTCTTAATATGGCGAGGGTGACAAGAAGGAGCCACTCTCAATATTCAGATTTGCTGTGGCTCATAAAGCACCTCGCCGCTGCATTGTACTCGCCCATCAATCAATTCATCCGCCCCCCACCCCTTACGCACCTGTCAACGCATTTGAATATAAGGTGCCGCTTGGATGGCTTCCATAAATAAGCCATTGGGAGAATGATGCCTTGCAGACTGTTTACATGTGTTAGGGTCTGTAATTTTGATTGAGGAATATTCATGGCTCAACTGACAAATAATATGACAGTTTTCCTTTTGCCATAACCAGGGATCTCATTCGATTTATTTTCCACGACTTGTCATAGTATAAGTTTTAAAATCCAAAAAGTTAGGTCGCCATGCCTGCCGAGATGGCATGTTTTACTACATAAGAAAAAAACTAATTGGAGAATTTAAAGTCTTCTTTATGGTGCTGATAATAGTGAAAAATAAAGTAAAAAATGAAAAAAATGATATCACTGCAGAAAATCAACAAGTGGACCTTTCCAAACGTCAACAGTTAGCCAATTATACATTTCCTTTTAACCCGTACCCAACATTTATTTTCTATGTAAACTGTAATCCATCAAAAGCAATATGCTCATTTAACCCGTAGTGAGTGTCTCCGTGTAAAAGCAAACAAATGTCCAGACTGCCACTATGTATCTGTCATGGTCTGCGCCTCTACGATGAAGATGGATGGAAGAAGAGGGGTGGGTGGGGGTGCTGAGAGAGCATGTGGGGTAGTTAAGAGAGATTCTCACTGTTCTTCTCCCTCATGCATTCCATTCAAAGAACCCCGTTGCACAAAAAACTCTTACTGCAGCTGATCAATTGAGGAGGGGGAGGAATACATTTGGCCAACGTGATCAGCACATTGGCCAAATGATGTCATCCATCAGATTGGACACTACAATTTGCCAGCTATTTCCTCATCAATCAAACTTGAGTGCTTGCGTTGAGAAGTGGGCCCTAGGTGCATGTGTCTGTGTCCGAGTGTGCTGCTTGCGTAATAGCTGAGGTAGAAACTGAGCCATACAGAGAGACAACCTCAATCTCTTAACCTCAAGAACAGTTGAGCGGCCTCAGCTCCAAAGCAGCATTGCAATCATTCTGCTCACATCAAAAGGACACCAAGAAGCCACAGACTTAGCCTAAGAGATTTGGTTGACTGTCAAGGAACTGTTACTTATTAGGACTTTTATGTGTCACAAGTATTGGTGTCTATTTAACTCCATTAATTTATGAGGAAAGCACTGAGCCTTCGTCTCCAATCGTTATCCCATTCCGAAAAATTCCAGTTCCAATTGTCATGACTTTGTACTCGATCACATCCCCTTGAACCTGACCCCACCAAGTTCACGCACATTAGACCCCAGAGCAACTCAACCACCATTCTTCTCCTTCTTCAGAGTTGTCATCACAGCTTTTCCCTTGGCATGGGGAAAGAGACGCCTGGAGAGGATCCACGCCACTTCATTATTAACCTAGTAAGTCTTTCCAACCCCCACCCACCGAGCAGCAACATGTGCTTCTTGTTGAGAGGCTCAGTCGTAACAAGCCCCTTTACCCTCTGTCTGGTTCAGTAAAGGAGGACAGATTCAGAGGATTTATAAGCCTAATGAATTAGCTACAAATTATTAAGATAGTCCACAGAATTTGAGTATTGACATTGTTGCTGATTTGGTTACATGCTTGTGATTGTTAGTAATTGTTAAGTGAAAATTGGATTAATGATGGTTTAAATGTATAAACCAATTGGTAACCCTGATATTAGTTAATCCATTTGTTTCAGTGATTACAGTAGGATGGGAGTGCTTTTCCTTTAAAACACTGACACTTGATTGTCAAATTTGGTTCCTGCTGTCCATGTGTGTAAATGAAATAACTTAATAGGTCTGTAGTGCATTTTTGTGTTTGAAAATAAGAGATTGTTTATCTTGCGACAATATGAGTACCAAATTAAATTATACATGCTATATAAGGAGGGCTGCACTGATGTCTGACAACAAGAAGGTCCTCGGTTCGATCCCCAGCTGAGGGCCTTTCTGTGTGTTTCTCTGAGTTTGCATGTTCTCACCATGCTAGGGTGGGTTACCTCCAGGTACTCCAGTTTCCTCCTACAATCCAAAAACATGCAGGTTAATTGGTGACACTAAATTGTCCATAGGTGTGAATGTGTGTGTGAGTTGTTGTATGTCTATGTGTCTATGTGCCCTGTCCAGAGTGTACCCCGCCTCTCACCCAATGACAGCTGGGATAGGCTCCTGCATTCATGTACTGTCATCTAACTTCAGTTACTACTGGAGAATAAGGTCCAGATGTTGTTTTGTATACATACTCATATTATGTATATATACACACTATATACATATAGCATTTTGTGCTCTTAATAAAATGCTTAATAAAAGTCAGAGGATAACAATACTTATACAATATACAAATTGCTCCTATAAATCCGAAAGATAGGGCGCTGCTGCCATTTTGAAATTATGTATGAACCGTACGTCATTAGCATGGTGGCTGTTCAGACTTTTGATGTATTTACATAGCATTTTAACCCACAAACAGAGCAAAGACTTGCCATTTGTCTTCAAATGTATATAACATGAAACATGAATTTGACTGGACTTTAGAGCATATTCCTGTGAACCCTACAGCATACTCAAACGATCCAAGACAAAAACCGGGAAAAGTAATCTGGAACAGTCACCAACCTACAAGCAAAAGTTGTGACAACCGGGAGGACGACGATGACCTTAAAAACGTGTAAAAAGATATTGGGCAAACTAAATTGTTTAGGCCTATTAATAAAAAAAAATCTTATGGACAAAAATTAAGCTTGCAATGAGATCAAATGTCAACCTGCTGTTCTATAGAATTGGTCAATGTTTGCTAAGAAAACAGCGTACCTCGGTAGGCCTATGTAACTTAGTTTGGTTTCAGAGAGGCATGAACGCTCCTGCTGCACGGAAAGAAGTGCTTGTTACGAAGATTGTACGATTATTTCTCACAACTTTAGAAGAAGTAATATATTTACAAGTATGAATTATTTACAATAATAATTTACCAAAAATGTCTACTTCGAAGGCCAAATGTTAGATGCGTCATACTGGTTTTCACTTGACAGAAGTGCCGTTCATAAGCGTTGTCACACTTAAGGAACATGCAGAACTGGAGAGCGAGAGGCAGCCTTTGTTCTGGTAAATAATAAACACATTTAGTCAAACTGACAAAGTTCTTGTTTTCAATTTAAAATAAAATTGTGAAGTTGGACCTGTGGTTATCCTAGTGACCGCGTTGCGTCAATTACCTTAACCCCTGTGTGTGCGTGTGGTAGTGTAACCGCCTGTCAGCCGAACTTATCTCCCTAAATCATTACATTGATGCTCGAGGACATAGTTTTGAGTTTGGAAAATAATCACTAGGAAAGTCTACATACACAAAATTCAATGGCAACGGAAGGACTGGCCCTTTTTTGCTTTGGATATGTATGATTGTGAACACCTGGTGTATTATAAATTATTGCACCTAAATACCATTTGCCAGTCAAGCACACAACTAATGCAGACAGTGTCGTTATTTCCAAAACATCTTGCTTGAGAGCCTTCATATTTTCCCATCTGACTCAAGTTAGACATACTTACCAAGTGGTTTTCTTAAGATGTATGAGTGAGCTTTGATTCTGAAGTAGTGAAACATTTTGCTGACCAATGTACCAGTTATACAATGAGCACAGTGTCCTTGTCAAAGGCTGAAAGGAAAGTAGGCAGGAGAAAACCAACAGCTACAGTGTAGTCGACGGCAGCCGTATTCACGCAGCGATGTAGAAAACCAAGCTGCGTGCCATTTTGAAATTCTTTAAATCTACACAAATAAAATAGTTTTTGTTGATCCGAGTCTTTTAAGTAATTCCAGTGTAATACATAACTTGAGAAAATAAAAGTGTTTACATCTATTGAACTCTTTCCAGTTAATAACATGATCTTGTCATTTCAAAACTCGCCTCTGGTGGTAGCGGATGCAAAACTGCGGCAATATTTTGGTTTCTTTCTCAAACGGGCAAGAAATAGTCCAGCACTCCCTTTCTTCAAGGTAAATCCTCTTGCTGTTCCCAGAATTTTTGAAAGTCTGACGTTGATTCATTTTAAGTATGGGAACCAAGTAATCAATAAAAAACATATATTTAAAATACGTGCTATAAACTGTTCTTGAATCGCTACTAGCTTTCATCAAAAAGTTCCATTGTGGCCTTTCAATTCAGAAACAGAATCAGAATTCCTTTATTTGTCTCACAACAGAGAAATTTACATTCTTACTGCAAAAAGTAAACAGTGTAGATAAAAGGTAAAATAAACATATTAAGTATAGAACTTTAATTAGACCAAGTTGATCAAATCGATCAATGTAAAAGATCTGCCCACTAAATTCACCCTGTCTCCACATGCTTAGGACCCTGAGGACAGCGGCAAGTCATTCTCCACTAGCTTCATTCATAGTTTGTTTTGATTTCGAGTTCAGTCACGTTGTTTGATATCCATAAACAATGTTGGTCAAGTCTGTTGGTGGTAAAGTGAAGCTTTTTTATACTAAAGGAAAAACTGTGAGGGGCCCTATAGTTTGTAATATAACTTTTAACATATGTATTTTTGTAATTAATTGATTTCCAATAATCAATACAATGCCATTAAGTAAAACAAATTTGTCCTGTGAAGAAGAAAAAAATTGAAAGATTTGAATAGAAAATTTGTGATTAATTGCAATTAGAAACAGACACCCATCGGAATAACACAAAAAAAATGTAATATATCAAGTAAACTGAGTTATTCCTGTAACATAAGGTAAAAGCTGAACATCATATTGAACAGTGGTGGCCTACAGTCTGCAGAGTCTGATAACCCTCTATATTGGAGGCTGCTGTCCCCATGACTTGTTTATTTGAATAGCAGTCCAACACAACCTAGCTGCAGATTTTTAAATCTCATTCAATTTGTTATGGAACACTGGTAAGCATAAGTGCTCGCTTCCACTGGAGCTGAGAGACCTGAACAACTGGTTACA
This sequence comes from Galaxias rostratus, assembly GCA_036024795.1. Lineage (NCBI taxonomy): Eukaryota > Metazoa > Chordata > Actinopteri > Galaxiiformes > Galaxiidae > Galaxias > Galaxias rostratus. Next base: position 6,673 of record JAVQJS010093588.1, read on the forward strand.
TTTTGCACCGGTTCTTTTACACCCCAGTGGGCTCTATGCGTTACGTACCAGTTTTCAATCTGCTTTTGTGCACAATGTAGCTTGGGGGCAGGCACCTTGCCCAAATCACACACAAAGCTCTATCTTTGTGCTGATGACGCACTTTTACAGTTGTGTGAATCCAACACTTGTAGAAGATTTTTCTATCTGAATGTGTAGAATCAAGAGAGCAGCTTCTTGAGAAGGAAAGGCATCTAACTTCCTCTGAGTGTGTGATCGCTCACACAAGCTCCCGGGAGGTTCAATCAGTGCAGGCAGAGCTGGAGGATATGGGAGAAACCTTCACTGCCACTATCATGTTTGGGCCTTGATAACTCCTCTTGGGTTCCTCAATGATATTGCTCGGCACAGGTTGATCTGACTCACTATAAGCAGAAAGGCAACTTGGCCTGAGGATAAAACCAAAAAGGAGCACATCGATTGAAAAAAAAAAATGTTGAAAATTACGTTCTGGAGATACTGTAATTGACAATTATACTTTTAATACTACTAAAAGGAAGTCAACTTATTGCATAATTGATACAGAGGACAAATACAGAAGACACAACAGTACAATGTGTTACACCCTGGCAATTGTGGGGACACTAGCAACGAACTGTTGCGTGAGATGAAAGATATGCTTTGGTGTCCATTGCAAACAGTGGCACAAAAAAAAGCAACTGAGCTGGCTGCTCATAGGGTCAAAGGTCAAACTCATCCTGTCAGAGCACACAGTTAGCTTCGAGGGGTTGCGACCTGTTAATGTGCCAAGGTGAACTGGGCTGGGACAAACGGGAGGGCATGGGTCTTTTGAGATATGAGGGAAACGAGTGGAGACAGGGGGCAACACGGGGTGGCTGGGTAATTTTGTCACCACCTGACACCCCAAGTACGCAGAGCTTGGAGAAAACTAGTGACTGACAGTGATAGGGAGAGTTGGTGAGGGAGCGATAAAGACATAAAAAACAGTAGCATACAACTAAGCCTGGCAGAGCACAGAGATAATCTTACCAAAAGACGCAACCTTGGTTTAACACTGAGAATCAAAAGACTAAAATTGAGAAAATATTAAGTGCATTATGAAATATTTCCCTCAGACTATTTAGTCTAGACAACTCTACAAAGCTCGAGGCTTTTTGAAAAAACTGGTTTTACTTTGCTACAAACAAGACCCAGACAGCCCTTTTCCAGGGACAGCCTCCTCCTACCACATAGTAACCAAAAGACCCTGGTAGCTGCGCAATACAGCCAAACAAACAATTATTTCCATTTAAAAAGGGCCAGCCAGACATACACTGCCTGTTTTCATGTTTCTTTCAGCTCCTCGAAAACCTCGCCCGGCCCGTTTCATGGCGAACAAGATGTTATGAGTATGTCTACTTGCCTCCCTTCACTTGCTGCTTTTATTGTTTGCTTATCTTTTCGTTTACTTATTCATATCTACGTTTTGGGCGCTCTTCTTTTCCTCTTGATATTTGTCAATATGGGCTTGACCTCAGCGGGCAAACTCTCCCTTCAGAAGTGGAGCTCGCGATAGCCTTGAAAACAGACCTTTAAATTAAACGAGGGAGAACACAGATTGTTGTATAATTCATCCGCACCCCCCGCAGAGGATCCTCTGTGCAGTCATTCTACTGTCTAGATTAGAATTTCCTTTTGTTGTTCCCTGTTTGTGTGATACACAATGTGGTTCCTGCCAGGGCCCAGTAAATTACCTCTTTAAACATTCATTTACTTTATCCAAAAGGAAAAAAGGAGAGAGCGACAGAGGAAAGAAAAAGCCTCTTGATTTCATATACAATGAATAAGTTAATAAAAAAAATTCTCCCATGCACACAGTTTTATTTTAAATTCATCATTACCAAATCAAAAATAAGGGGTTGAGAGAGAGAGAGAGAGAGAGAGAGAGAGGGAGAGAGCTAGAGTGAGACAGAATATATATGCGTATGCAAAAGTAAAACAACAACTAAGAAGCAGAGGAAGGCAGACAGCGATGAGCTATTGGAATCGCGCCTCATAGGCCCTGCTCGTGCCTCCCAAAATACCCAGCGTTGGAAATGTGAAAGCCAGGCGCACGACGGACGCCATTCCCCAGAGAGCATCCGCTGGTATCATTAGCGAGAGAAACGGCAGGCTCAAGTGGCGTACAAACTTCAGCAAAACGTCAAGAGAGAGAAACGCACATGCATCGCAGTTCTTTTTCCCCCTTCCCCTTTCCATCGCTTTCACTTTCCTTATTTTTTTCTTCTTTCTTTTTGGTGTGTTCAGATGCAACGCTAGTCTTCTACCAAATTAATATTTCTCAAAATAAAAGCCAGGACAACTTTAAACTAGCGAGTGAAGAGAGAAGGAAGAAAGGCAGAGTGAGTGAGCGGGAAAAGAGGATTCGGTCGGTTTTGTGTGGTTGCTCAGAAGTCGAATCTTTCTTTTCCTGCTTCTTGTTTGAGGTCTGTGGTTTTGTCGTCTCCATCTCCGAGTTCGCTCCGCACTGCAGCGTGGGTAAAAATGACAGCCAGGCACATTGGCCAACTCCTGATGTGATGAGGTCGTCAGAACCACATATGAATGGCAAATGAGGAAACTCCGCATTCACAGCAAAAGTGGAGAAGACGTACAATCGTTTTTTTTATTATAAGCATAAATCCCTTTATACCTGGAAAAAGTTATTGGATGCTTGTTCTTAAGCAAACACAGGGTCCTTCTTAACACAAATTACAGTTAAACGGGTAATACTCATGCGTGACATGCTACGTGCAGGCCTAAGCCTACTGTACAAGATGTTTTTAGAAATATCTTTTTCAACATGATAACTCTAAATACTAAAACTAAAATCTCTATTTTTCCATAAATACCACTATTATGCATAGTCTGGTGGCTTCAAGAAAGTTAAAACGTTCAATCAAGAAGGATGGGCTTACATGATGGTTAGCTCCCAGCTGGTTTGCACTAAATGTGGTTCAGTTTGTGGAATGCATAATAACAAGTTAAAGTAAAAAAAACAAACGGCCTTCCCACCATTTTCATGAACATTTTGACAGAGACATATACCAGTGGCTTACGGCCTACTCCCTAAATAGTTGCATATGAAACACACATTGTGCACAATCTTTGTATACATTATATCACAACACTCTTACATTCAACCGTATCATGAAAGACTTCACGCACAGTAATATTTGGGCCTGCTAATGATAATCAACATAAAGGGATAAACATTAACTCTAACATATATTCAGCCACATACAGATATAATTTCATATAAAATGGAAACATTACATCTCACAGGTTGGTCCAAAAAACATTCCAGTTTTGAGTTCTCTCTTTTGCTGAACGCAGGGTAAAAGTACAGATTTCTACAAATAACAGCTGTAGACCAATGTAACAATTTGTCTTTTTTGGCCATTTGAAACTGCAACCAGTGAGCCACTGAAGTTGACCCAAAGGTGCAGAATGCAGCAAAATTTAGAGAAAGAAGAGGAGAAAGATACTGACAGAGAGACCACAGAACGCTCTGATGTGAGAATTTACTTTGCTTGCGTCTGGAGAAAATTTATTGTTTGAGACACTTAACACTGCAGATACTTAGAAGTATATAGTGGTGAAAGATTTGATGAGGAGCTGTACACTTACACTCACATCATTCTTGTCCTTGGATGACATGATGCTAGATAGTTATTTCCAACTTCACATGTGTTGAACCTAGTGGTTTCGGGTTCCACTCTGGCACTATACCTTATGCACCTTATATTACTGCTCCTGACGGAGTGGCAAAGATTTGATGGCTTGAGGCTTATGATTTTATGAATGTAAAAAAAGATTAGCCATTGATGGCAGCAGCATCAACTTATTTTTGCAGTCCTTGCTGATCAGTTGCTAGAATAAAGACTTGGACTCCTTTGTAGAAATGCAATCCATTAGATAAATCCCACAGTAATAGGTATCGGATATCAAAGGGGAACAGTTAAACTGTCGCAGCTTGGACGCGCTCTCTGCTGTTTATTGTTTAAAGTGCCTCTTTATGCACAGGAGGTGATACCAACACACTAACAAATCCCTTTCAACACCAGAGTAGGGCCGCGTGACATCAAATGTTTCTATTAACAAACCTCTCAACGAGCCAAGGTGATTAATCTCCAGTACTATTACTGACACAGACACATACACAATCCACTGGTAGTGTAGAACATGCCAAGGCCCTTTTCGATAAATTAGCCTTTGGGTTAAGTTCAGTTGGCTTAGTTATTAAAACGAACAGTATCAGTGTGGCAGTGTAAAAAATTTGTTTTTCAAATTTAAAGAAAAAAGGATTGTTCTTTTGGCATTATTTTAACACTAAAATACCAGTACAAATTTCAGTGACATTCCAGATGACATATAGTAAGGTTGTACTTTGATGGGTCTGTTTTAGCACATGGGCCAAATTATATTATGCTACCAGCACAAACACTTCTTATCAGATGACAAAAAACTCAGCAAGCCTTAAAGGTTAAATAAAAAGAAGCATAAAATAACATACTGTACTTAGGAATTATTGCAGACTCCCTCACCAACCATCCACATACATACGTTCCTATATAAACAAAACATTTGGAGTTCGGCAGTGTTTTAAAACTTTCCGTTGGTGTATTGACAGCACACCATAGCTTCCTGGAACTTGATGGGTGAACCCTGGTAGTGTTGGGAGAAATAGGGAGCCCCAAAATCAAAGTCGCCTTCAACTCAATCACTCTCACAAAACACTAATAATCACTTCCCTCCCTCCTTTTTTCTCCTTGTGTGGAACATCTCATGTCCTTTGATTGTGCTGTTTAAATGATTAGCACGCCACCTCAGAGGAGATGGCAAACGATGGTGCAAAGAGAGAGAGGATAGAGGGGAGAGCATGTTTCCCGCTGGGCATGCAGAGACGAGTGGAATGGAGATGAGCTCAGGCCCCTGTCAGAGGGATGAAGCGCCGTAAACATATTTCCATCATGTCTCCTTCACATCTTTAAAACCCAATGTATTCATGTGTATACTGTTCCTGCTCTCTAGTGCACATCACAATCCAAACAAAAGCCATCTATCCACTAAGTCATGTGCTGTTTGGCGATTTGGTGTCTGGGTTACGATTTTAGGTAGAACTGAAATTCAACTGCCTTTTCTGTGTTTTTTTTTTAAACACAGGCTTGCATTCTTTGTTTTTAAGAACTAGACCAGTCTTCCTTTTGTGTGACTCACTGAAGATATGGAAGCGGTGTGCCTCTGTACCTAGTCCGAATAGATGAACAAAAGTACAGCAGGAAAAGGTTACTTTTTAAGAGAGAGTGTGTGTTATAGTACTAGATCTGGCATACAGGGTGGCAATATCTTTGTCTGAAAGCATTCAACAGACACACGGTACAACCTTGGTCATTGGCTACTCAAAAAAACATATGAACAAAAATAGGAAGCAAGAGATGAACTGCAGTGCCCTCAGCTATTCAATTTGTGTGTCCTTCCAGGCAAACTAGAATAAGACCAAATTTACTGTGGAGTTATGCCAAAGCTATATATGCCCACAACTTTGAAGATTCAAGCGATGTTTTTGCTGATTTGAATGGCTAAATGTGCCTCATTCAATATCCTCCAACAAAGCATGTGTATTTCTGTGTGATTGGTCACCGGAGTCCAAATCACAGTTTTATCACAAATATCAAGACATTACTGTTTTATAGAACATTGTCATAATAATAACTTAATGAATTACTCATGATTTTTTTTATATATTTTAGAAAAGATAACTTCACGTCATTACAAGCAGCCACTTGGAAGTGATTAGCTACTATTTTTAATTACTTTAGTATACACTTTCCACAAAGATTTACTGTAATTGCTTTTGTATGTCGAAACAAATTCCTGTTATGTTAAGGGGAATTGCTTTATTTATTTTTTAATTGAAGTTGGTTAGCCTTTCAGTAAAAGACATTGATCAAAAGGATATAGCTTTATTTACATTAATTGTATCCAACTTTATACATCCTTTTGTAGCATGAAAGAAAATGATTGCAAAACAAACCATAAGATCTTTAGGCTCAACATCGTATTTGACTGCGCGGTCAGAAGTTAATGATGAACTTCCATGCCTATTGGCATAGTTTTGATTGTTTTGTTAGACAGGCAAACACGCATCCGCACCATCATTGCTGAGGAGTACTGGTGTTTGGAAGTGCACTGTTTCTAGTGCTCTTCTGCCACCCGGTGGCCACAAGGGAGAACCTGGGGAGTCTCAAAAAGGCTTTTTGTGAGAGGTTTCCACTGAAAAATCTCATCTGGCTCAGAATGCCATAATTACATTTTAGAGATCAGCCTCAAAGGCAAAAAGAGAATTTCTCTAACAACACTCTACTCACATCAAGTGTCTTTCATTCCTATATTTCTTTGTCAATGAGGTGACAGTGAGAGCTCTTTTATGACTGAGACAATTAACTTTCTTACTTGTGGTAAATAAGGCAACGGGCAAAAAAATACCATGAAGAAATGATGCCATATGTGTTTACCCACGTCATCATTAAAGTGACGGCTACGCTATCCCAGTGGGCAAATCTACATAATTGAATAGTTAAGAGTTGTGTACCGAGCACAAAAGCTGTGGTTTCTCAGCCTGTGGACTCTGAAGAGTCCATTCCTTCTCTGAACAAACATCATCATTAGACCCCCTTAGCCTGCATATAACAAAGAGTTAGCTCATTACTGACAAAAATATCTCTCCTAATGTATACCCACTATTCCTAGATCCTGTCTAATCTCGCCTGGCACAAATGGTTCCATTTCAATTTCACATTGATAAAAAACACACAGACTGGAAGAGAATAAAAAATAGCATCCAGCGACATGGCCACAGTGTGTACGGCGATAGGCATGCCAAAAGACAGAGAATGAAAGAAATCAAAGGGCTTTCTTCCTGGCAATATTTCTGCCAACATCTGTCACATGCAATGCTCGTGTGAACACACCTCTCTGCCTATACACCATGTGTGTGTTTGTGTACTTGTGTTTGTATGTTGATGGAATACATATTCATGTTTTGTGAGAAGGTGCCGGTTTGTATGTTTGTGTGCGTTTGAGCATACAAATGTGCCATATGTGAGAGATAGACATAGGGTAGTATCTTCATGTGTACATCCAAGCCTCCGTCATTTTCTCCAGTATTCTTGTTCTAGGCCATTGTGATTAGCAGTGACAGGTGTAGCCCCCAACCCCCAACGCCCCCACCCTTCACATCTGCCACTGTAAACCTGCATCATTTCTGTCAGAGAGGAGTTTGGCCTCTCACCACTGCTATGAATCAGGCTGTCTTCTGCCTATGTTCAAGACACAGCAAAGACATAAAACATATCTGTATGCCAGGGGTGGCACTTCTGTTGCTCAGTTGACTCGAGGAGCACAAGAGACACTCCCTACATGCATACCCTGTGGAAAACTAAGCCCATTGTTTCATGAGAAGACGACCCACTCTGCACTGTTTTCTTCACTGGCAAACCCTTCGCTGGCAAAAAAAAAAGTACAGTGGAAACAACAAACGACTATAATCTGAAGAAAATAGTCCAAACAGATGAGT
>JAVQJS010093590.1:0-15269 GCA_036024795.1 Galaxias rostratus
TACACTACAACGTCATGCTTAATAACAGTGTTTTTATTGACATGTGCAATTTATACAGTGGCAAGCATTGGTTGTAATAGTCTGTTTGACCATTTGACCTTGTCTAGGTGGCGTCCTCCACTCTCCTACAGCTGGGTCAGAACGTTGAGAAGCTTGAGTGTAAAAATCGGGACTCTGTCTATCTGCTGCTACACATGGTGGGTCTCTCTCTCTCTCTCTTTCTCTCTCTCTCTCCCTCCCTCTCTCTCTCTTTCTCTCTCTCTCTCTTTCATATATATATGAATGTATATATATACAATAAAATATATGTCTGTAGCTCTGTGTTTTTTTCTCCTTTTTTCTCTGTATATTCTCTATGTACACTTTCTTTGTAAATTTCCACATGCATTTGTTATGCAACAGCACCAACAGTACCTTAAACCATTGCAGTAAAAAAGCTTTCTTTTTACCTGATAAGTGGTTTGCATTTATTTGCCAGAAGCATGCATATATACATAACATGTAATCTTGTCCATGTGTTTCACTTTGCTAGATTGTGGACGAGTCTCCTTTTCTGAGTCAAGACATGTTGGAGAGCTGTTTCCCGTACGTTCTCCTTAGGAACGCTTACCGGGAGGTCTACAGGACCTTCATCGTCACCCTGGGGTGAACTCCTCATCGTTCCACGTCAACATGGTCTATAGAACGGGCAGACTTTTCTAACATTTCTTTGGGAGTCACTGGTGGCGGACGCATCCCTGTTTTGTCGTGTGTCTGCCGTTGAGCGAGGCAACCGAAATGGATGTTGATTATGTTTTGGCCTGCGACAACAGCTTTGTTAGTTCTGTGCCAGATGGTTTGTTTTTACCGCAGCATGGATTTCTCTTCTTCTATTCAGTCCAGATTGTTTTTTATTTATGTTGCCTGTTTACCGTTAGCGTCTTCCTGTCAAACACATCAACATGTTTTAAATCTAGAATTTTCTTGCGTGCTTTAACCAATGACATGAGAAATAGCTGAACACGTCGATGTTTCCTGAGCAGCTGCATTGTCAATCATTACCCTTTTATCTGATTCTGACATGCATGATGAAACTTATATATGATGACTTAAATATGATGTCATCATTGAATAATTACAAATACATTTGAAAAACTCTGAATTTCCCTGTGTGTTATTTTGCAGAAAAAACAATGTTTGCATGGCATTGAGATATTTACATTTGTATTTCCATTGCCCATGCTCATGCATGTGCTTTACAATGAGCTTTAGATTAATCTAAACAATTTGATGTATCAGACCGCATATGCCGTAAGATTCTTTCTTTCTCTTCCATTGAAATCTCCCTTTCTCGCTGCTTCACTCCCTCTATCCTTCCCTTGCTCACTCACTCGCTCTTTTCCCCCTCCCTTCCCCTCCCTGCCTCCCTCCCATCAACCCTATCCTGCTATCTCGCAACCGCCATCCTCCTTTTATCCATCCCTCTCACCATCCTTCCCTCCATCAACCCTTTTCCACCTCCCCACCCGACGCTCCCTCTGTTTCTCTGTCCTGTCTGACTTGGCTCCCCCGTGTTCTGTTGCTGGTTGGCATGGTGAGGGTAAAGTTAAGGTGCTCACATCGTTCTGTGCACATGTTTGTGTGTGTGTGTGTGTGTTTGTGTTTGTGTGTTCTAATATATGGGTGTGCCACACAACTTAGCACTCACATAGATCCCTTTAGCCCGTGGGCCCTTGGGCCCAAAGCTGTTACAAGCATTCTAAGCTTAGAGACACAGCCTTCTTACATGAAGATCACTGCTCCCACTTTTCTGAAACCGGTCTCTATAAGTAGTACAAGCTACACACCCTAGCAGTTACATTAGGGGGTCAATGATAAAGGACAAGCATGCTAATATCTAAGAATCGGGAACATATGTTAGGTTAGTAAAGCTATACTGATATTAGATAATAATTACAAGCATACATTTTGTTTGTAAATTTAGCAGATGGCCAAAATGTCTGTTTTGCTATGTTGACCTAGAATTAGATGCCTTACCAACCGCAATGATAATACATTTAAAATTAATTGCAAAGGTTATGTAGAGCAGCACCATATATAATAATATGCTCCCTTCATTGACGTCATGGATTGCTGATCGTGACGATTGTCAATGAAAGCAGTGTGATCTTTATTTGTAATGGGGAACGTGTGTCAAGACCTTTCTGCCAAAAAATCCAGATTGAACGATTAAGGACACGGAATATTCTGTCTTCACACAGCACATACCTTATTTACATCAAAAAGGTTGTTGAAAGCTTTGCCAGTAGGACAGTTTCTTTGTGTGTAGATGTTTATTCTGTAAGTGTGTTTGCTAGTGTGTGTGTGTGTGTGTGTGTAAGAGAGAGATCTAGAGATAGGGAATGAAAGTAAGAGACGGGTGGAGAGAGAAAGTGAGCGAGAGAGAGAAAGAGAGTGAGAGAGAAAAAGAAAGAAAGAAAGTGTGTGTGACGTGTGCATGTGGGTGTGCATAAATCTGTGCTGAAAGGTCTCTGTGGTGTTCTGCAAGTGTCCTCTTCCGCCCATCCTTCCATCTCATCCCTCCATCCCTCCGGTGCTTTGAGCCAGTCTGCCAGACGGAGCTATTATCTGAGTCCACAGCGGATGGGCCTCAGTCCCCAGGTGATGCTGCTGATGACGGGCCAGGGGTTTGGAAACTGTGGGACCTGACATAAACCTTGTCCCACGGCTTGTTGCCATGGCGATGGAGCCCAAAGCTACAGGGAAACAAAATAGTTTGGGCACAGACACACACTTGTTAATACAGTACAGCATGGGCCAAAGCTTTATTAGAGCAAGAGGCACGGACGGCACGTAGCTAAAGGAGTGTCACGCATATACTCGAGGTCTCTCTCTTTCTTTCTCTCTCTCGCTCTCTCCCTCACACACACACAAACACAAAGACACATTTGACATCTCTCTCTCTTTCACACACAAACTCAAGGTCTCTTTCTAACACACACACACACACACACACATACACTCACACACACACACACACTAACACCGCACGCTCACACACACACAGCCAGACACACACACTCGCGCAGACCACCGGACACACACCGTCAGCAGGTGGAGCGTAGCAGCAGCGGGGTGAGTGGCTGGAGGTGGGGATGTCCAGCTTCCGCTGTGTGTTGATGTCTCCTAGCAGTCCAGGGACGTGGAGGAGCTCTCTCTCAAAGTAAGACCCGTTGCTGCCCAGGGAGATACCATCTCCCTCTGCTTTAGCATGTTTGATTGACTAATGGTAGATTATGAAATGTCTTCTTTCAGTACTGTGACCACGATTAGGACTTCCTCGGTTGAATTTCTTTTTGCCTCAACGGCTTTTTTATGAATGTTCTTTTTTTTAAATAACTGTTGGCTGTAAGGGTTGTCTGAATCCCCGGAATGTCCTGGGATTGGTAGTTCCCATGGTAATGGGCCGTCTGTCAGATTGATAGTGTCATAAGTGAGGTTGCTGCCTCCAAACTCACCTCACTAGTCAGTGAGCTATGTCTAGCTGAGAGAGAGAGAGAGAGAGAGAGAGAGAGAGAGAGAGAGAGAGAGAGAGAGTGGGTGGGAGATATCTTCATCCGACAGGAGGTCACGTTGAAAAAAGGTCAAGGTCCCTGGCCTGGAGCCCATTACTGAAAGGTTAAATACAAATGTGGACGTTTAATTATAGTCATAAGAAAAGCAACTTGCTGTTTTAGGATGACTGATGATTATGGAGCATCCCTAAGTGAGAGGGTATTTAGAAGATAAGTTATTTCAGTGTTTCCTTCCTCCCATTCACCGCCAGTCACTAATATATATTCTCCAATTGAATGGTTTTGACCTTTAGACACGTCTGAGATGTTCCCCTATTGAAACTGAAATTATAGTTTTTTTTCCAAATTAAAACAAATACAAGGCCACTACATAAAATGATCATAAGTGGTAATATATATTTAAAAAAAAAAAAATTATATTGGAAAATGGATGAAGTGAACTTTCACTCGGTCAGCGACGGTGGAGAGCATGTCAAAGAGCATGGGAGCTGAGGAGATAGTCGGAGCTGGTCAGTTAGCAGGGCAGACAAACACCAGGAGGGAAGGGGGCATGCTGGGGGCTTTCCCTCGTCCCCACTCCGCTCTCCCAGCGGACTATTAAAGACGGCTGCTAACCAAGACGCAAAACCCATCTAAACCAAAAATCAAACGAGAATAGACTCGAGAATAGAGAATATCTTGGAGTTTGTTACTTTTTTTATCCATTGAATTCAATGAGTGGGTAATGGGGATTCTGGCCCTTTTTTCTGTGTCTTATCGTTGTGAGGGATGTATTGGCTTATTGCTTTGATGATGTCCCAGCTGAATTGTCGCCTTACAGTTGTGTTGTTGAAGTAAATATTGTCCCTCTGATCTCTTCCATCACTGTCTTAAGGGCCAGTCAGCCCGGCTATGGTGGCGATGCTGGTAGTGTGTTTTCACTACCTGCTTTGACGTCAGGCTTGTTTTGACTACTGGTTCCCTTTGCTCTCTCTTTCTCTCTTACTTTCTCATTTTCTCTGTCGTCCCTTTCTCTTACTCTTGTCTTCTCACTGTCTGTCTGTCTCTCTCAGTCTCTTTACCCCTTCCTCCCTCCCTCTCTGTCTTTCTCTCTCTGTCACCCTCTCGCTATGTTGTACTGTGTGTCTCTTTGACAGACCAGGTATGCAGTTAACCTGAAGAGCTGGAGTGTGGGGCGGTGGCTTTCGAGGACAGAGCTGTTTGTTTATTTTGGTTTGGGTGTTGTGTGACTGGCTCCAGTGAAAGGGCCCTCTGGTCTCTGGCCAATTTGCCGCAGCAGTGGAAAATTCTCATTTAGGCTTGGAGTGCACACATATACACACACACACACACACACAAACACACACACACACACACACTCCGATTGAAAGCATAGCAGTCAACACTTCATCAGGGAGGTCGAGCACTCACTCTAGGCCCGCAGTTCACACACGCACACACATGCTCACACACACACACACACACACATACACACACAAACACACACACACACACACACACAAACACACATACTGTGACACATTTTGGGCCTAACCAATCAGAGCGAGTTAGAGTAGTTCCCCCCTGAAGAGGGAGGGAGTCCCACAGCGTCTGCTGAAGCAGAGGTCTGTTTCAGGACAGACAACTTCTCACTGTTGCCTTAGAAGAAACAAAACTTTTCTGCTCACATGCGCAACAACTTTCTTCTTCCTCTTTAGCCTCCTTTTCTTTTCTTTTTTTTCTCCCCACTGTTTTTATTTTCTTTCTATTTTGTCGTCTTTTGGAGACATTTTGTGCGACCAGGACGTAGGCTTGACTTGCGGTCTGGATGGCTGAGCTGGTGAGAGTTCGCAGGAAGCGTCTACAGGTTCCTATTTCTAGGTAAGGTGAAGTGGCTGCCAACACAGGGAAACAGGACACATCTCAGACACACTTGTCCATCATCCAACAAGCATTGACAGAGCAGCACCTGTTGGTTGTACATAAAGGCGCTGTTGACTGAATGGCTGAAGACCAGGTTCATTAAATATGATGGTGCTGTCATGCTATAGATCTTCTCATAGAGCTGTACAATCGCTGCGTACTAACACTTAGACAGACCCATGGCGCCCAAGTACGCCCAATCAGTAAAGCTATGCACCATGTAAAACAAGCACTTGCTGCTCCAGATGTGTGTGTATGTGTGTGTGTGTGTGTGTGTGTGTGTGTGTGTGTGTGTGTGCGGGTGTGTGTGTGTGTGTGTGTGTGTGTGTGTGCGGGTGTGTGTGTGTGTGTGCGTTCTGTGTGTGCGTGTGTGTGCCAATTCTCTCTACTGAGCGATCCCTTCGATAGGGGAAAAGGCAGCGAGCTGGTGAGCAGGCTGGTCATGTGGTTTTGCTTTCTTGCCGAACACTTTGATCTACGTGGTGCATGTCACCGCTATGTACCGGAGCATCGCACGCACATTGTTTGGATCATCGCATGAATCAAAGTCTCCTTTATCGTACATGCCACAATGTTAAGCTAAATTTTTATTTGATATATTTATCCATGTATCTATTTATTTATTTACCTATTAACTTACTTACATAACTACAAACTTACTTACCTACATACCTATCTACTTGCTTGCATAGTCATATACTTACTTACATAGTTATTTAATTACTTATATAGTTACATACTTACATATTTACTTAGATTTTTACTTACGTACTCACTCATTACAACACAGTACATGTTACATGTAGGCACTGGTCGACTATTTAATAATTAGTTTTGTCAAAACGTGATTTGTATGAGGCACGATGAAGGACAACGGCAGGTTCTGTGTGTTGCTCAGTAACAGACCAGGGGACTGATGTGAAGGCATGAACACCACATGGAGAGGTTAGAGGTCAAACAATGATGAAGTCAGATTGATTGGGTCCCTGCCACGAGAATCATTTACTGCCTCCTTAATCTTTACTTTAATCTGATCTTGCTCGGTGCGCGAAACAATACATCTGGATATTGCATATGTATATTTATATAATGAATATACAATATAAAGTGTACATGCAATGCATATATTCCTTAGCACCCAGTATAGGAGAATACTTTGAGATTGTATCTGTGGTTCTGTGACCCTTTTGAGTTATGGAGAGTCCTGGGAGACACTTTTAAACAAAGCAATGTGCGTGTGGGTGTGTGTGTGTGCATACCCCAGAAAGCTCATGGGCTACTCACGTTTCAGTAAGCTGCTGTTGATTTGAAGCTATTTAAATGGAAAGCAACCCAGATTTGAAACATATGAGAGTTCATCAAAAATGTGCTATCACTCACGAGAACCCTGAAGGCATTGTTTGCGCTTCTATGACAACTGGAATGACGAGGTGAATTGGATAATTGAATGAATGTTGAGCAGTCCAACTGAGTTTAAAAAGTGTGTAAGGCGCGTGTGAGGATTCTACCAGACTTTAGTCTGATGATGAAATATAACAAACTTGTGGGAAAATAAATGGGTATGCAACAGCAACAAAACTCATATTTTTCTGTTCCTTGAATAGCTGCACTAGACGTCTACCACACAATTGTGACTTGAGTACTTGATCTTGTAAATCATGAGAAAAAACTGTCATGGTTCATGTGAAAACAATTCATTCAAGATTTCATCTTCAATATCAGTAATCTAATCATTTAATAGTTTTTGAAGTGCTGGTTGTATTTCTGCCCGAACACCAAATAAATTACCCTAATGCTTAGTTTATACTTTGAAGAGCTACCTAAAAAAAACAAAACGCATTCATCTTATCAAAGAAAAGCTTTCCTTGATTGAAAATCAGCTGCAACATTCCTCCGCAGGCTATTTTTATGGCGCGACTGCTTTTTAAAGGCCTCGCCAACCCGATAAGCACTCGAAAGCCATCAGGCTCCGTCTCATGTCTCAGGAGTTGACCTGCTTTCCTAGCCGGACACCACCTCAGTGGGTTTCACTGCTGGTAACTTCTGTGAACCAACCAGGCAATAATTAACCCGGGTCCAACAAAACTGTGAAGAAAAAAACTCCCAATGGAAATGAATCATCAAAGCATGACCTTCCAGGTAGACGTTGGCGTTTCTCAGAGCGAGAGAGTGTTAGAATGGGAGTATTCGTAGCAATGCCCTGAGATGTTCTCACCTTTGCAAGCCTAAAGTTCACAGAAGCCCCTTACCATGAGCAGGTCTATAATATCTCTTCACAAGTAGGATAGAACAGACTAGCAAACGGAATTTGAAAGTTTTAAGTGCCCAGTTCTTCTGATTACGTCTCGATAATTGGATCACAACATTCTTTTAATCATCGAGACGATTGTGGCCGGGGTTTTGTTTGTACCATATGCCAACCATGAGAAGTTTTTCCTCTCATGGAACATTTGGCACTAACGAGGCCCTTTCACAGCTGATCCTTCGTAGACACGATGACATTTAAATCACTTCCAAATTAAGTCTCCTCCGCTTTTCCTGGCAGATGGCAGATTTTTTCCTTTACTTTTCCAACCTGTTGTCAACATCTATTAGAACAAGTGGTTCCTGTTGCCATCTCAATCATTATATCAAAGGGCTTGCGGTTCGTACAGCAATGTGTCGAGTGCATGTTTTTGTGTTGTTATGGTTTAGGTCAAAATGTTAGCTAGTTTATAGCATTTAAAACTATGAAAAGTGTTCTGCCAAATCAAAAGAAGGTCAAAAGAACGTCAAAAACAATGGAAAGTATACCAACAACCAAGAGCTTTTTCCTCCTTTTGACTGCATACATAAGATAAAACACCATGTCCAAGCATAATTATTGCTTCATGTAGAGTATTAGAGTAGATTTAAAGTTCTATTGACACCAGGTTTTCTCTGTGTCATTGTGCATTCATCCTCCTTACAGGTTGCATGTTATATTGAAGCAGCTAGAGCAGAAAGATGTGGACACTGAGGAGCTCAAGAGGAACTTGGAGTACACAGCATCGTTGCTGGAGGCCGTGTACATCGACGGCACCAGGTGTGACACCGAGACGCCTCGTGTTCCTGTGGTATTGTTCATGTCATTAGATGTCGGAGGAAAACCTCTCCACATACAGGGATGAAGAGAAAAGGGATCTTGGATGATATTACTATTGTCACAATTAGTTTTAGAGAGCAGACACACACACACGCACTCACACAAATCTGGACAACACATGCATCAATGCAAAGAAAGTCACAAAGTCACAAAATAACCATGCCGTACACATGCAGTGCACTCGCACTCATCTTACATACATACACTATGCACTTTCTCTGTAACCTTTTTCAAAGCCCACATACACTTGAAACATGCACACATTAAACACACACAAACACAAACACAAACACATAAACTATATACACACACAGCCTGGTTTAGCCATTAAAGGAAATAACCTCTAAACAATCCCCATTTGTTTCCTGTCAAAACTTGGGTCTCTCAGACCATCACTCACTGCCTGTGAACGCCACTGTTAACCCGCTTCTCGAAGCCGAGGGGTGGCAGAATAAGATTTAGCAAAAATTACTTATGAAATCCATATCTAAAACAAAATCCAAAAATGTGTTTAGGGCTTCAGAAGCAGTGCTTGGATTAGAGGTGATATATGTATATATTTTGTAATAACGTGAATAAACTTTACACATTCCATACACATTCCTAATTTCTTTCCAAAGTTAACTGCTGTGCAATAAATTAGGTGTGCACGTGTTATGTGATGGACAAGCACATCCGAAACGGCTTTGGAAACGGAATTGGAAATGGATTTGGAAAGCTAAATTAAGGATACATTTCATCATGATATGTCACTAGGTAATATTTTAAAAAGAAATTGTCCAAATACAGGAAGACCAGAGGACGACCACTACTGTGGCTTTGTGTCTTAAAACTGTTACTGGGTTCCTTTTCAGTAAGGGTCAGGCAGATTATCATGTGCCACTCTGCTTGCCAAATCTCACAATGGCTGAATAGCGTGCCAATCTAATGGCATGATATCGATCTGGGATTATGACCTGGCAAGCGTCACGTTTTTTCACTGGGTCCTGTAACAGCCGTGGCTTGTAAACCGGACACCATTGTGATATGTGGTCGTGTTGAGTGGTGGTGTGTTGAGGGGCTTTATTGATGAAAAATTTAAATGGGAACCATATATTGTGGTTGTTCCCACATTGGGGCTGTCATTTGAGTCAAGGTCAGAGAGGAATAGCTGCTTATATTTTCCGCCTATAGCCAATGGGTCAGCATATTCCCTCTGATATATGGATGCTGTATGTTTTTTAACCCATCGCTAAGATTATATCCCTTGGGCAATGAATCTCTTGTTATTGTTTTTGTTGTTGTTGTTGTTATTGTTGCTGCTGCTGTGGTTATTGCTCAAATTTTTGTTGTGTTCAATGTTCCGGCCTAGACAGTCTCTGGACTCGGAAGATGACCTTCAACAGCTGCACTCGGATGGCGTGCCCACCGAGGTTACTGATTGGCTGGCTACAACCTTCACTCACAGGCCCCGCCCCCAGGCTCGTCGTTCTGACGAGAAACCAAAGTTCCGCAGCATCGTTCATGCAGTACAGGCAGGGATCTTCGTTGAGAGGTTAAAGTTCATCTCTTTCCATTTGGCATCCTTTGTATATTGAAGTGTAGTGCTTTAATATAAATGATTTGCTGGTATGATACCAATGCCTTCGTCACGCTAAGTTGGAGCGTATTTAGCTGGTAAACCTTTCTCCCTGGAAGTAAAATACATTTTAAACGACAATGACACCAACATTTCTAAAGGAGCATCTGAAAATAGCCAAATCGCTGCCCCTCATTCTGACAGGAATGTGCCTTGCCCCCAGGGTTCCATAACTCCATGGAGACTGTTCCGTGTCAACACATGAACTCAAACCAACCTTTCGTTTCAGGATGTTTAAAAGGGTTTACACAGCTGCCATGCCAGACCAGCCAGAGGCTGTAGTCAACTGTCTGAGGGTAAGCTACAACCCATTGGTTTGTGTACGGGGGGCTATAAATTAGACACGGTAGAGAAAGTGGATGAACTGAAGAATGGGGATGGTCAGACACCGACGACACAGGCAGGGAAGGGTACTCCCTGAGACCAAAACTTTTTGGACCGTCATAAACTATCAGTGCACTTGAGCGTTTTATTCTCTCTCACTAACAACTACTGCACAGCCAATTAGATTAAGATACAATCAATTCAAATTGACAACAGCACATTTTTTATTACTATTTTGAAGAAAGATTTTGCTAGTTATCAATTTATCTTTAATCACCCATCTTGACTTTTTGTTACCTGGAATTGAGTTATCGCTCTCCCCTTTGTGTCCAGGACATTGACCGATGGAGTTTTGATGTCTTCGCCCTCAATTCTGCCTGCTCTGATCATTCTCTCCAGACTCTGTTCTTTGAGCTGGTCACCAGATACGAACTCAACAGTCGCTTCAAGGTCTGACATCTCCTCATGCTTTTAGTGGTCCTCGTTTACAACCCCCCCCCCCCCTCACACACACACGCACATACACACACGCACACACACAACACGTTTTTTTAACATTGTCGCGAATGATGGAGTAGACATTTACCCAGTGGAAACCAGCTGCAATGAATCTCGTAAAGTGTGACAAATTGGACGTACTGCATATACAGGGAAATGGGGTGTGCATGATGGTTCCAGAGAGGCATCATTTGTTGTGCATAGGGAATGGACTGTTAGTGGTGAATCTGGTGTTTTAGTAGGAATACACACACCACTACTAGCCATCTCGCTGCGCAAGTGCACGGTATTTATCATGGCCTGTTCACAGTAGAAGCGGCAGAGCTGACAAAATGGGACAGTAAAAACGGACCAACGATTCACTTTTGCTGCAACCCCCCTCATCATTCTTTGATAATGTCTGCGTATGGATTATGTTAACATCCGCACATTTATCACATCAATAAACCGTCTGGAAACACGGATAAGAGCACTTTCACTACCTTTCTTGAACACATTATTGCCTTTTACGTAGCAAAATGGAAAATGTATTCTGTGTTTTTATACTTTTAGACATTAAAATTAGCTTTTTCTATTATTGGTAAATTGTAGGTTATCTTCCTTTGCAGCACTTACAAAACAGCTTTTATTATGTGTCCAGATTCCCATCACTTGCCTGACGTCGTTTCTGTCGGCATTGGAAAAGGGATACAACAAGCACAGTAACCCATACCACAGTCACGTGCATGCGGCCGACGTCACACAAACACTCCACTGTCTACTGCTGCGCACAGGACTGGTGGTATTATGACCTGCTAGGGGCATTAATGTGTGTGTGTGTGGGTGTTTGTACGTTTGTGTGTACATGTGTGTTCCCTGTGTAAATGGTATCTATGCGTGTGGTTCTGTTTGTGTGTGTGTGTGTGTGTGTGGGTGTGTGTGTGTGTGTGTGTGTTTGTGTGCATGTGTATCGGTGTATACTTTATCTGTGTGTAGTTCTGTTTGGGTGTGCATGTATGTGTGTATGTATGTTTGTGTACATGTGTGTACATATACTGTCTGTGTCTGTGTAGTTCTATTTCAGTACGTAATTTCTGCATGTGAATGTAAGTTCTTTGTGTGTATATAGAGTGCTGTTTCCGTAGAAAGATAGTAGGGGGTTAAATATATATCTTAAATCAAAATGCAGATGTCATGCAAATGACTATAAATGGTATAGAAGCTGCGAGTGTACGGCTCGATATAGTGTTTTAATCCCTGAAGTCTGTGTTTGTGATGACCTTTAACCCCCCGTCCCCTCCCTCTTTTCCCAGCACTGGCTGAACGAATTGGAGGTCATGGCATCGCTTTTCGCCGCAGCCATCCATGACTACGAACACACAGGAACCACCAACAACTTCCACGTCCACACCAGGTTAGCAAGACAGACACACACGACCACTAGACGATCCCACACACAGGCGCAGTACGACCGGCATGGTGGGTTTGGGTGGCTAGGGGGTGGGGGTTGTGGTTAGGAAAGCATCTTCCTTTTTGTCACATCCTGCTAGACTTCAAAAGCAGATGCAGCCTGCAGGTCTTAACATGTTATGTGTGTTTTGTATGGATGTGTGTGTCATGTGCATGCATGTATGTCTGTGTGTATGTGTGTGCGTGTATGTGTGTGTGTCGGAGTGTGTATGTGTGTGTCTGTGTGTGTGTGTGTGTGTACGGAACATAGAGACAGGGTTAGGACAAGAGAGCCATTTCAGTTCAAATACCTAAAAGAAGTGGCTCCAAAGCAAGCCTATGTGGAGAGAGAGGACACAGTATTTTTAGACGTCGATTTCCCACAGAGAACAGCTTCAAATGGACGCTGCCTCCTTGGCACACAGCAGCTTTTATTCTGGGAAGAAAACACATAGAAGCCTGCCCACAATAAGATAACATCTAACAGTCATGTAGCTCTTATAATGGCACGCTGCTTCAACCACCACCGTAAAGATCACATCCTTTGCCTATCTTACTCAGTGTTGAACAGATTTGCCGTTTTTTTTTTTACATGGTCTGCTATTTTGGACTGTATTTTTAATTAGCTTGGCTCGACTCCTTAATTATAATTTTGCTGTTATCCAACACAAAGTGATGATCTTCCGTGGCAGATTGGTAGTTTAGTTATGCTAATTAAAAAGCCCGAACCTCTTCATTACTTTGTGTCCTTTGTGAGGCTGGTAAAATTGAGAACACTGATTACATCGAGAGCCAAGGTTGTGCGGAAAAATAAGTTAATCAACTGTCTCCCACTGCCTTGTCGTCAGGACACATCTGCCCTGGTTTCTAAGCAGCTCCACTCTTCATTCCTGTCATAGCCATGGAGATCCCACACAGATATTCATTACTGGAGGATTGGTTGTGGCTCACTTGATGTGTTTTTTCTTCCTCATCGGACACAACACACAGGAGGATTAGGTTTATGGTGAAGCGTCTAATATGTTCTCTCTCTCTCTCTCTCTCTCCCTCCTTACATTACTCCACCCTTTTTCTCCCCTCTTCTCCCTTCTCTCATTATCTATCTACCCTGTCCAATCTCTCTCATTCCATGTCCACTGTCCATTTCCTTTCCTGTTTCTTTTCTCTCTGATGTGATCAGGTCGGAATTTGCAATGATCTACAACGACCGCGCCGTCCAGGAGAGTCACCACTTGAGTGCTGCTTTCCGTCTGCTGCAGGACGACCAGATGAACATCTTCACCAACCTGTCCAGAGACGAGTGGATGTAAGCCCTCTGAGACAACCCCCCACCCCCCATTTGTGGACACTGTACAAAGGGAACATACTCGGACATACTTGTGTTTTGTAATGTACTAAAGATCGTTGGTCCACCAGATAGGAAGTTGCAAGAAGGCCATGGGTGTGAGCCCAGTAAACGTCTTAACCCCAGTCTCCCTTAACCTCTTACTGTTTATAATGTCTCCTGCCAGCCATTTCAAAACTCAGTTTTTTGGATTATGTTTAATGGTATGAACTACCTATAGTTAAACATGTCTCTCAGCTTCAAGACTCATCATGTTAAAAGCCTACCTGAACAAATGGTACCTAAGTCGACTGTTACTTTGAACAAATCCTCTGGATTTAATGCAGGTCATAATGCATTCACATTAATTCCATTGCCCGATAGCAGTTTCAGTACAGCAGTTAATTTTACAGTTCAAAAGCTATTTGAACATCTTCTGAATACAGACACTGCGGCATATAAAGGTTTTTGCAGGGTAGTGTCGTGTCTCGTCAGCTCTGTTAAATAGTCATGTTTATGTTTAGTATTTTGTTGTGGTTGAGTTTGTACTTACCGTCCCTCTCGTTTCAGAACCTGACTCCTCCCCTTGTGTGATTCGTCGTCGGTGTGATTGCCTGGCCCGCCCCTTATTGGTGTCACCTGTGACCCCTTGCCTCTTGTTTAGATAGTCCTTGCCTTCCCTTGTCCTATACCAGTTTGTCATTGTACCATGTGTCAAACGTTCCAGCATTCTCCCAGTGTTTACGTTCATTTGGTCCTGACTCTTGCCTGTGTACTCGACTGTCTGTGCCTGCTCCTTATCAGATTGTCTGGTATCTACCCAAATTGCCATGGCAATGATGGATTAAAAATCTTCTGGTAACTCCTTTGGTGCTAAATCTCCGTTTAGAAATGCATCGATCAATGCTGGTGTGTTCCGTCCGCTATCTGCTGCTAACGTGCGGAACTGGCATAGTTGATCACCTGTCATTGGTGTTGCTTGATTTGCATGAGGACTCGTGAAGTTTCTCTGGTAGGTGAAGTGTGGTAGGTAAGATTCTGCTTATCGTGTCCTGAAAGGCTGAGAGGGACTGGCAGATGGTCGAACGTCAAGTGGGAGATCATGAAAGCCACCCTGGCTGGATTGGATCCAAAAGAACCCGGGTTGTGGGCTAAATGAAGATCTCATTGGACTAGGAATGTCCTACATTCCCCTGAGGCTCCTGAAAACCTTTCTGAGAGTGCTAAATGCAGAGATACGGGTGACACTTGTCTTATGGCTGGAATCGCAGGAGGACTCTCGACTCGCGATGTCCTTGGGGGTTCCAAACCTTGGAGGGTTAACATCCTATCGAGTCGATCCGTCAATTGGCCTACATGCGTGGTGATTGAAACTTGAAATCCCAACTGGTGTTCAGCCAGGTCCATCATTCCACCGCTGACAACCTTGGGTTGTTCCGCGTGGTGCTGGAGCATGGTGTCCTGAGACCACAGGATGGTCTGGAGCCTTGGTTAGGC
>JAVQJS010093592.1:0-16824 GCA_036024795.1 Galaxias rostratus
TGCGCGCGTGTGTGTGTGTGTGTGTGTGTGTGTGTGTGTGTGTGTGTGTGTGTGTGTGTGTGTGTGTGTAAAAAACAAAGGGGTGGGGGTTGGGGAGTGTTGGGTGGGTTTTAGAACTACTTCCCTGATGTT
This sequence comes from Galaxias rostratus, assembly GCA_036024795.1. Taxonomy (NCBI): domain Eukaryota; kingdom Metazoa; phylum Chordata; class Actinopteri; order Galaxiiformes; family Galaxiidae; genus Galaxias; species Galaxias rostratus. Next base: position 133 of record JAVQJS010093592.1, read on the forward strand.
GGCAGTTGTGAGGCCTTTTAATGTTCTTCCTGTGGATTTGAGGTCACTGTTGGTCAGACTTTGAGGATGTGCGGGAAATGTTAATGTGACTCTCGGAAGGCTGGCAGAGAATATTGACCGTAAGATCATCTGTTGGAAAAAAGCAGTTGCGCCTCTCCAACATCTTTGATAATAGACAGGACAAACTTCAAAGTCGTGCAGCGGATCTAGAAATGAAGTGAGTATATTCTTTAATTCAAAGATAGTCTTCGTTTTGGGAATTCAAATTATAGAGATTACCCGTTATGTAAATGTTTTAAATCACAAAAGTATTTGAAGTGCTTGTTAAAATGAGAAGAACATTTTTAAATACATATCATATAGAGCTAGCAGTGGTTTTGCATCTGTACCGTTTTTGAATGCCGCAGGTGCTTGAAAGTCACTGGTTGAGGGACCTGTGCTAGCCCTTCAGTTGGCAGCTGTAAGGGATGCCCATCTCAGCCTCTCCTTGGCACCTCTATCTCCTCTTAGGGATTAGGAGCTGTCGATGAGCCCCTCTCCCCAGCACCCTCTCACACACACGCACACGCACACACACACACTCTCTTTCTCCCTGTCCCTTCTCTCACACACATTCACACTGGGACGGCTGCTCAAATCTCTAGTTCTTAGGACGCTGTGTATGATAGAGATTGGGAGAGCTCGGGGCTTGATTAGTGCAGTTAGCCCCGCTAAGGCTCTGGCTGTTTACAGTGGATTACAGGGAGGGACGCAGGGGTTAAGTCTACCCCGGCACCATGCCTCCCGCCACAGCTTCCTTCCACCCCCAACCCCCCCGCCACCACCCCCATAGGAGTCACTGCAGTGGGGCTGGGACTGGCAGCTCATCTGGCCTCCCCTGCGCGAGTCCCGACTGACAGGTAGCGAGATTTGGCGGACCGCTTTGCATGAGAGCCAACAAGAAAAACTGAACACGGCGGATTATCTCGGGATTATGTTGTCGGAGCGAGCCTTGACGGACAAACTGCAGAGGAATAAATTGCAATCTGTTTGAGGAGTGTGGCTGCCCAGGCAAACAGGAGAGGCACCCGTTCATCTCGCACCCTGTCCAAAATGACAGGGGGAGGGAGGGAGGGGGGGGGGGGGGACGAAAATCATTAATAATTTATAAACAACTCCTCAGCCATTACCCTTTGTCTGCCTCCTCTTGAACGTTGCCCCGCTCTATTTAGACATGTGTCTCGTCCTCTTGCCCTAACCTGGACGTTCAAGAACCTGGTCCATGTTTTTATTCAGCCTCAGAGTGACAGAGATAAGACAGAGGGAAGTATTAGATGAAATGCGATGGCTTCAGAGAACACGTGCGGAGTGAGAACGTTCCACTTCTTTTATCCCAGGTCACGATCCTGTCCTGTTATTTGATTAGAGGACGAAATTGGGGAAAAACCTGTCATCATTTTGACATTTATTTGGAACTGGAGCTCGTCAGTTTACAGTTGTGAGGGATTTTGGTATACATTAACATCTTAAAATGAGCTTTTAGTACAGCCCTAGAAATAGTATAAGTGGCTTTTATGGTGTCTGCTTGGCTTGTGAAAGTATCCACGTGTTTACAATGTGGTCCATTAATTGTGTGGAGTACTCATCGGTTGTAAATCTCTCTCTAGCTTCTGTGTGTGTCTCTGTTAAGGCTCATAGATTTCTTACCTTTAATTTGACTAATATTATGTTTAAGATCAACACCGTCAAAGGTCATGTAGTGCCAGCCAATATTTATGCTGTATTGCAATCTCCACCAGCACGGTTAATGTTCTAGTTTGTTCATTTTTACATAATGTGTTGGGATATGTTTTAAAGGTGGTAAAGACTTTTAAAAAACGGTTTATCCTTTCCCTCTCTAAAGGACCTCTGAACTCACTGTTTTTAATTATAACAATTTGTTTCAGCCTCATACCATTTCAGGTTACGGAAAAGACAGCAACAACCAAGCAACAGACAAACAATTTAAGACTGTTTCCACAAATGTACCTACACATGTGTAATTATGCACAAGGAAATTGAACTTTGCAACATCATCTCTTAGTTTTACTGTCACGTCTGAGTTGTTCTTTGGAGGAGGGGAATTGAATCAGCTTGATTAGAAGTCAGAGGGTGGTCCTGTGTTGAGGACTTGCATAATAAAGTGTATTAATGAGCTGATTGCTTTCTCTCCAACCCTGGATCATTAAGAATGCATGTCTGTACGTTAAACATATGAATATGCATTGCCATAGAAAATTTGCTCTCAGACTTAGCAATGAGCCAGCGTTGTGCTCTGAATAATAAACTGACATAGAAATTAACTGCATCTCGTTTTCATCTTTGCTTAAGTGAAGGTAGTAAAATGTCTCTTCAAAATTTAATTAAATCATATAAATAATTTTTATTGAAAAATTGGGGAAGAAATAGTCATCATTGTGTGTTTACATCTATATATATCTTAAAAATTTTTTTCGCAAAAGCAAAAGGTTCAATGCAATTACTAACACAACAAAACAAATTAGCTGTGTTGACATGATCAGAAGGCAGTAACGCGTTCGACTGCGTTTAGAGAACTACATTTGAAGTACTTTATCTTTCATGTGTGCGCCTCATGTTTGTGCATTTGCATGTTTTGGTTCACATGAGTTTGTCTGCGTTTGTGGTTTGTCTGATTAAGCCTTCTGTCCTTTTCCATCTCCTGGGTCTCATCTTTCTGTGGGGCTCCTGGCAACAGAGCTCCATGGGAGGAGGTTGAAATGAAATTACCATTGTTACACCCAGACCTGATTGATGCTCAGTGAGGACATGGAAGGAGTAGGAGAGTTGTGTCTCCGCAAGATGGATGTAATAATTTTAAAATTATTCAATAACATATTTATATTGACAAGACCTTGTGTGGTCAAATGCATTGGTTGACGTTATCTGATTCCATGATCTCTTTATATGTGCAAATAAGGTTTCCTGCCGGGTCCCGGGTTGTCGAAGCCCTTGGCAGTGCAGTGCCAGGCCTTTGGCCTTCAAGGGTGACGTAGGACCTGCTTTTCTTTCGCCAAACACTCACCAACCCAAAAACAAGCGGCTCCCACCCAGAACAAAGGCCCTATCCGGCAACGCGCTACAAGAGCCGGTGACAGAGAGGGTTGCGGTGGAAGCGGAAGGGCTTGATAGGACGAACGGGGTCTGGCTGAGGATATGGGGGAGGGGAGGGGGGAGGGTCGTGGGACATAGGCCACAGAAAACTGACAGGGCAATTAGACGGCGCAAATTCGCTATCTGAGGTAAATATTCTAGATAAGATGGGCATGCGGTCCGGCGATACCGAGGTTTAGAGGTCTAGAGGTTTGAGGAAGAAGGCCACGGGCCTCGCTCGCACGGCGGCGCCGTCGGGTTTGCTGTCGATGTGTTTATCCGACAGCAGTGGAGTGGAGGTGAGAAACGCTAAGGGGCCCGCCTGTTTCTCAAGGGAAATGAACATGCAGAGTCGACTGTGACCTGTCGTATGTAGAGCTACATTCCAGAGGCATGGTCATGTCCAGAGAACTGGTAGGACACAGAGTTGACAGCGGTTGCGTAATAGACAGGGCCGGCTTCTTACTTACATCTCAATCTCCTGAGCAAATAAATAAGGTTTGTCATACACACAGCTTTTGACCCGTGAAGGTCACTTTGCTCTCCGGGAGATTATTGTTTTCTTTTTTTCCCCCTCTTTGATTCCTAAATTATTATCTTTGCTCTCCGGTGACAGGAGTGTCAACAGTAGCAGTGAAAATCATGTATCCAGTTAAATAAACCACAGAGAATGATTATGTTTAATGGGCAAACTTCGGCCTCCTGGGCTCTGACCTTTTTCCATTCTATTTTAGCCGTGTAGGCTGTGCAGACGGAAATATAATTGCTCTGTACATACGCAGCTGGACTGTTCCTGCCCCCCCCCCCCCCAAATGAAGTTCCTATGACCGCCCTAACAGTCTAACGTTTCCCCCCCATACCCCCCCCCCCCCCCCCGTCAATATTCCCACTTGAGGGGGAGCCTTTCTTGTCAAAACACAGAGGATGTGCGCAGAGGGTGCAACACGTTCTCGTCCAGGATAACCCCCCCCCCCTCCCCCCGAGACGCATTATGTTACAGTGCTGATTTCCCTGAAAAGATATTGGGGACTTGCTTGGGGCAAAAGGTTGTCAAAGAGACAGGAAACTCCCCCCCAAAACATTGGACTCAAACAGACAGACATTGGGAAGATGAAAAGAACAACAATACAAATATTACTAGCGACTAATTTCTTCCCACTCCCCTTTTTTTTCTAACTGAAAGTAATGAATTTTGGAAAGATGAAGACATGCTTTGGGAATAGGCAAATATCTAATCAAATACCGGATGTGTGCGCTTGATTAGTAATTCAGACTAAAGCTAACTTTGGTCCAACGATATTACACATGGGTTCAAGCAAAAATCTAATGAGAGGATTAAGTTCACTTCATAATATTTTTGCTGTGCTCGTTCACATTCACGGGCATTGAAAACTAATTGGAGTGTAAAATTATGTTGGAAAAAAACTAAGAACAATTGTCTTTACCCATGATGAAATATTAATATGCCAAATATATCAATTTGATTTATCTGTCCAAAAACATTTTCTGTTTTATCATGTTATGACACAATAATACAATTAGTTATATATATGTAAATATATATATAGATAGATAGATAGATACACAAATTTAGATATATGTGTATGTGTTTGTATACATACATGTTTTTGTTTATTGTTTATTCTCTTGCTTATTCTCTGATTCATATACATATATATATATATATATATATATATATATATATATAAATATACACAAACACATATTACTTTATTCTCTTTACTCTCCCTCTACTGTAGGCTGGTTAACCATGCTGAACGTCCATGAGCAAGAACGCCCATAAGGTTCCAGACTAGGAGTCATACACAAGCCAACACCAAGGGCTCTCGGCTGAGGTAAAGCAATACCCCAGTAAAAAATGAAGTCACCCCACTTTGGCATGCAACGTCCACAGAGTTTTTCCCAGGTCAAGAGACAGAGATGTCTCTCCGATTGACTAATAGGTCAACAGTCTCGGCCCATAATTCAATATTCTATAACAGGGTGTGGTTTTCTCACAGGAAATTGTATCTGTAACAAAATAGTCCTAACACATGGCAAATGTGAGGATGTCGTGATATAATTTCAAGAATGTTAGCATGAAAAAAAAGAAGAATTCATCACCACACAAGAATCTGTATCGTCTGTACGTCACAAGAACAAGTGGGTGTCCTTTGTTGTTCGGTGGAAAAAAAATCAGACCATGCATTGTTGCTGAACAGGCGGAATATGTATTGTCTGAGACGAAAGGTGTTTTGTCTGCAGCGAGTGCATATCGCCAACGGGCAGCGCGGGGTAACACACCCCCTCGTGATGATTTGTTCCTCCCATAGCCTAGCTCTGCAGCTTGTAACACAGCGCCTTTCCAGCGGGGGCTCCGGGGTTCGTGCTCGGGCCTCGCCTGTGAATCACAGCCTAGCGTGCGATCGGCCCGCTGCCCACCGTATGACTCCGCAGTGAACTCTGTTACAATAACACACTCGCATCTCACTCCTTCCATAACCCCCCACTCCCAAGCCCAGCCCCACCCTCACTCACGGACTGCCGCTCACTTCTGTGAAAACCGGGGGAAGAAAACTCAAAGTTGTCTGTCTGTGCAATGGTCTTCTGAGATAAAGGCTGGCGGAGGTTTCTTTCAGCCCTGAGCTCCCCCGCGCCCCCTCCCCCGTTCTGTTATTGTTGTTAGCATAACCGTGATGGTGGAGATAATCTTTGTTGTTATTATTATTAGTCCTTTATTACTTTAATTTACTTTTCCCCGTGGGGCTTAATGCGGTAATGAAGAACAGACGGGGACAATTCCAGCTCTATTCCGGCTTCCTCTTCCAAGGAGGCCTATCGCAAGACCAGGTTAACAGTGCCATCTACAGTAAGCTCATGGCTGCTTCTGCTCCGGCCTCTGCGTTAGACCCGTGGTGCACCACACAACCAGACTACCATGCCGTCGTTGTCCAAAGACTGGTCACTTGGAAGGTTTTGGTTCCAAGTTCACATTGCATTTGATTGATTTAATCAGAATGGCATCTGCACGCAGAAACAAACACATGCGCCCACGGTATGTTTGTGTGGTGCAAGCATGTATGGACGTAGAAATTATTCGTGAATGGAAACTTATATTACACACATCACTTTCTAAAGTGTTGATATTTTATACAAAATGTTGTGGTTTTCATTATTTTTTCATGCGGTAATTGCAAGGGACTGATGCATACAACTCAATCACTCAGCTAACTGAGCAAGACATCAAATGTCACAGGGATAACAATACAGAGACAAAACCCTTTGTCTCAGCGGGTGAAAAAAAAAGGCTAAAGACAGGCTATTATGGTTTATCCTGACCCTAATCACCACTGGTGATACGCTTGCAAATATTATCCCATTCTCCTTAATCCACTCCACAACGCTGTGCTCACCCACTTGCTGAAAGCTCCAACATTTACCTCAGGATTTACAAGGCTTGGGCTGGAGTGCCTGCGAGTGGGAAAGTGCTAATCTACAAGGCAGATTTAGGATTGGCCCGGTGAGCCAGGTGACCTGAGGCCCTGAGCTCTTATTGGTTGGAGGAGACGCAATCCTGTGGTCTGCTCAGGGGAGGGCAGACAGACTGGTGTCTTCAGTCGAAGGGAACTGGGGGTCTTCGCTATGTCTTACTCTCCAAGCCCCCCTCTCTCTCCCTCACCGAGGGAGCCCTGATGAGAATTCCACTAATCAGTTGAGGATTAAGATGGACTCAGACAACACTACATCTAATTCCCCCTTCACCGCGATTGGGGCACCAAGAGGCCCCACACATACAACCCACACCATGCTCCACACGCACACACATTCACAAATACAATAAAATAGCCAACACGTAAGAAATCTTACCTTATTCAAGCCATACATGTGTTTGTCTACAATAAACCAAGTCTGGTAATTGATGCATAAACCCTTTGAGATCAATGAATCTGCTCATGTAACAATAGATGAAAGTTTTTTTCCGTGTCTTTGTTTAAAACGTTATGCTTTTAAAGTGATTTTGTTCATGATACAAATAAATAATACATAGGTGCAAAAATGCTCTTTAGCTCAATTGTAGCGACTTGTTTTGTCTTCCGTGTCCGGTTTTATATCGCATCAGGCAGTTTTTATCGTTTTAAATCAAAGGTACTCTCTTTTGCCAAATTGTGCTGGGCCACCCACGATGTTTTCAACTTGTTGTTTTTGCAATTTATTTTTATGAATTATTTATAAGAATTTAAATATGCATGTGTGTACTGTAGCTACATTCTAATTTAATTTGAGCACGTTCAGTACTTGTATAAGCATTGTAATGGGGTAATGCTTATTTTTACAAAAAGCAAAAATTATTCTAAAAGCTCTAATCTTATGCATTATGCATGTTGAAACGGTGTCTTCCATCTTTTATAAAATTCACATCAAGAATCATCGAATATGTCAATTGTATAGTAAAGCGGTTAATTACATGTTGGTATGTGGCCCACGCTATCTTGGAGACAGGTTGGCTTCCCAGCCTCCCACAGTTTTGCAGTAATGAAGGAGCTGCCTTACCCAAACAAACAGGGTCTCTGGAGATGTACCTCAACCACTTCGTTAATCCAGGAAGTCTCTCTTATCTCCTCGCAAATGGCCCTGTGCTGAGCTGCCGTAGGCCAAGATGTCATTCATCAGTCCCAGCCCGACTCATGAACAGGTATGATTGCTTCTTTCTTTAAGGAGAGTGACAGCCCACATTGTGGTGTGCAACAAGGCTATGTGTATGGGCCACTGTTTATTTTCACTTTCCCATCTGTCAGGGCACTTGCCCTTCCATTTAAGATGGTTGAGTTGACATGTTTTGTTTAGCTGTATAGATAGTATACGTACACATAGTGTGACTATACAGTTAGATATCCATCTAGCTTTCCTTTTAGAGCAGACTAAAAGGTCAGGTGGGCTTAACATCTTAGTGTCGCAGATTAAAACTTTGAATATGTATTCATCATATAGTGAGTATTGTTTACCTAATAAAAAACATGGATGCTCCCTAATGTACATAAAACCTATGGCTAGAAGTGAGAGGCAGGAAACAAGGCGACACTGCTCAGTGGTGGGAGGGGAAGGAGGAATTAAATAAAGAAATGCAGTGGCTCGGGGTTTCCTGTAATGCAAGGTAATTTGTGGAGGCGTTATGATTGGTGGTTGGGCTCATTATACAACTTCATGGTGAATTAAAAGCTTACATTTTCCCAAATGACTCCCACATAAAGCCGAGTTCACTCCATCAGCCACTGCATCTCCGCTTCTACAGAAGGTGCTAGTGCAACACACACATACACACACATACACACACACACACCCTCTCTTATTGTCTTTATCCCTTCATGTTATGTACGCATGCAGAAACCTGCAGACACCATACAACCAGTGCGTGCAACAAGCCAGTATTTCTTAATGCTTGTTAGTTGAACTAATCATAAAGTATTTCCTGTACTTCCTTGGTGATGTCTTATTTTGATAAGGAGAACAGGAAGGAGTTATTTTAGGACACATATTTACTTCCAAATTACAATAATTGTATATAAATATTCCCCCCATCATTTTAATGGACTTTGGTATCACAATACCCTCATACAACGCCTACTCTTTGGGAAAAGCTTTGATACAGCTATTTATACAAATAATATCACGTGTTTATATTAATCCATGTTAATGAGTGAGTGGCTGTTGATCAGTTACCCAAAAGAGTTTTCCAACCCATTGCCATGAATTCGTCTCTGGCAGTATTGAGCGTTAAGAGAGACCTGCACATTTTTTCCATCCAATGGTTGTTATAAAGAGCTAAGACCCTAATACAATGTTTGCAAGTTTAGCGACCATGCCAACAAGGCAACAAGGAGCTAGAGAGAATTGGAAACCCGGCACGCAGCTAGTTCACAAAGCCGATAAACAGCTGTGTTTTTATAACCACTGAAATACTATGCTGGAAAGATTTTTTTTTTCTTCTACTGCCGGCTACACATACTGCACCTGCCGTTTCTATCACAGCCGTGTGGTCACAAAGGGAGCAGTATATCTTTCAACGAGCCCCAGCCCTCAATAGACCCTGCAAGCCACTCAATCCCTCAAGCAACCCCTCGAACCCCCTGCAATCTCTCAACCTGACCATCCCATACCAATTCGTTCGGGATATTCTCCTGTTAACTGAAAAAGAGGACATTTCCTGTACCTGTCAAAGCCAGAAAAAACATTCACTGACAAGGACTGTCATCCGAGTTTGTAAGGGTACTCGTGACAGCTCTAAAAGGGGAGATCAAAATGTTGTTGGTTTTTCAAACTTCCCCAATGGGTTGGCACTTGTAACATAATTTTTTGTATTTCGGGATTATGAAAAATCTAGAAAGTCTATGCCACAATACTTTAATTGGGAAGATGTCATTCCAAAGAGTTCCAACACGTTTGCCTTCCATAAGTACGGTTCTCTATTTTGGTTTGTCATGCGAGTCTCATCAATGTGTCTTTAGTCCGTTTATGCGGTCCATCAGTTTTAACAACGGTATTTACAAGTGTCGTTTTACGGAAGAACGACACGCCGCATATAAAGGCATTGACCCTCGTAAAGAAACTTGTCATCGTGGCTCAGGTGAGCTCTAACCTCGAGCTGGTCACAAACGGCCCCGGCTTTTGGAATGTCTCCGCGAACACGGGTCTCACCACGCTACCTTATGTGGTAACACAAAAAGTAAAAAAAAAAAAGAAAAACGAAAGAAACGCGCCGGAGGAGAGGAGACTGTGTTGACCCGCTGGGGATTAAGGAGGGGGTCACAGTGGATCAGCTGGGGTCTTCCTCTCCCACAGTGCAGGGAAAACAAATATTAATCACTTCTAGCACTTCACACACAAAGGGCCCTGAGCCTGGGGACCGAGGGGTGGGTGGGCGCGAGAGCACAGGCCCCGCTGTCTAATGAAAATCTCTGGCTCCACCACTGTGGACGGAACGCTCACAGGATGGTTGCGAGACCGTGTTGTTTGCAAAAGTGGTGGTAGCGCAATTCAAATGGCTATATCACCCGTGTACAGTGCGTTTGTGCCGTAGATGTCTACTGGATAACATGCTGATAGTGATTCCATCATTGTGTATGTGTTTTGGTGGTATGGTGTGGTTGATTCAAATATAGTGCGTGCCTGTTAGGTCTTGAGAGGGAGACTGGAGGTTGTAAAGTTAGCGGCGACCGGAATGTGTCGTTCTTTGCTCTTTCGCCGGCTTGGCATGGCCGGCGCTGCCATCGACGCTGTGCCCACAGCCTAGCCACTCCGCCATGGGACCCCCGCCCGACGAGGCGGCTCACAAGCGGCGTCGAAGCCCACCTGGCGCACTGGCGGCGGCGCCATCTGGTCCCGGCAGTGGCTCGCCATTGGGCCAGCCTCGGTGCCCGCTGCGCCAGCGTGCCATTGTTTAATGAGCACATATGAGCAAACAGTGCACTGCCAGGTGGCGCTGCCGCCACACCATGTGACCAGGCGACGCTCCACCGCCGCCGCTCCAACCCGGGGGGGGCATCAAAGAGAGGGCCGGGATTTCCAAAGTAACCAAGCTGTAATCCACCCCCTTATTGGTCTCATTCATATTGAAATGCATGATCAGAGGAGTTGCAGGAGCCCTAATCTTGCCAATGAGCAGTCCGGCACAGCTGCGGGGATAAAGTTAGAGTGTGAGACCACCACTATATTAGAGAGCTAAGGCCTTGCTGATTGGATTAAGACGGAGGGTGGGGGTGGGGGTCGGGGGTTAGAGGAGGTGATGGAGGGGTGAGGATATGTCATCATCCAGCGTTGTGTGGGGCGTTCGTGGCACGACTGACCGGGGCTCACAGGGCCTCGCAGACAGGGCTTTGTCCCAGGGTTTGATGGCCCACAAAAAGAAGGGGGTTCGACAGAGAATAGGGGTGACAAAATGGAAAGCAAAAGTGGCGCTCAGTAGTCTGGATCGGGGCCTCGACAGAGCCCTGGCCTCCCAGCGTGAGCTCGTCGGGAATTAAGTTGTAGCGCAACAGAGTTTTTGAGAGAGAGGACTAAACCGGGCATTAGCTGGCGACTTAAAGGTTTTCGCCGGTTCCTCTGGTAGGGAGAGCTGTGCCGTTTAAGTGTGATTGAACATGGCTTAGATAGGGATCAATGGTTATCCTCTTGACTGTTTTGTTTTGAGGTTCTTTTCAGCGTTCATTGAGAGCATGGAGCAGACATTTTGTTTCGGAGCAGGCGGGGGGAGCTATTGTGAGGTTTCTCGCATTGTGATGATCTGTGCTTCCGAAAAAAAAAATATATCCATCATAATGTTAAAAATTACAAGCAATGTTGTCATTATTTATCTTTTTCAGTTATTTTTAGGTTTACCTCTGGTTTAAACTTCACTTAACTTCACACAACTTCATTTAAACTTTAAACTTGCTGAAATATCTGCGTGAGCCAAACAATTTGGTGCAAGAGAAATGCTTCCATTCCTGCTCAAATGATTGACCTAGTGCCTAGGAAATGTGGTTGAGGTCAAAAAGCAATTGAGCATCCCATTACACTTACCATCCTTCAATCCAAGTAGGATCCCTGGCTTTCTTAACTCATGGTGGAAAACTTGAACTCAGAGGGGAAAAAGTAATGTTTACAATTACATCTGTAATGAGCATGTGATATGTCAGTGGCGGCAGGTATATGCCACAAATTGGTCTTCCATTGAATGAATCCCTTCCATTGCCTCACGGGAATAAACAACGTCCCACAGGTCCGTACCTGTTCCTCTCCCCAGACTGATGCTTTGTCTCAAAGCGTCTATAAGACTGGGAGGTGGAACTTGGGGCCCAAAGCAGTCATTTTGGATGTTACTCTGCTGCTGATAGGTATTTGGCAGGAACCCGCCACACCTGCCCAAACTGTTTACCCCAGACCATTGACGCAAAGCCTAGCATTGGAATGGAGCTGTGCAGAGTCCAGATTCTACTCCACAATCTGTGGATCATGTATACTAAAAGCTTCAATTGGATGGGAATAATAATATTATACATACAAAAGGTTTGGTTGTATGTGTGCACATAAACCATGATCTTACAATGGATTCAAATCAGATTTGATTTCATGTAGACCAACACAATATCTCACACACACGCACACACACACACACTGACTCAAACACACACACACACACACACACACACACACACACACACACACACACACACACACACACACACTGACTCAAACACATAGGTGAAGGGTCTCGCCACATGCACATTGGGAGAGCCAGCTGGCAGACCTCTGCTATCCATGTTAAAATGCAGCCAGCCACAGTGGCAACTCTCAGCATTGCTCATCACAACATTTCACTCGGAATACTTGGTGCCAAGCAATTTCACAGTTATTTGCTAAAGATAAACCTTGGATCTGAAATCGCAGCGTATTTAATCTGACAGCAACTGTAACCACTACCCCAGCTAAAGCCAACGCTTTGACTCGTACTGCAATCCGGCAGAAGTTTGGGATAGTTTTGCAGTAGAATATTGTTTTAAGGGTAGACCCACTGTATGTACATTGTGGAGTCTAATTGTAAGTTTATCAGCTGTTTCTTTATTACCTCATCTTCTCCATGGTCCTCTCGGTGAACTTTCAGATTGACCAATAGTAATACTTAGATTTTCTTTTTTCTCCGTCCCACCCTTCTTTGTTCCTCCTCCTCCTCCTCCACACACGGTATCTCCCTGACAGCTTCAAAGCAAACGCGGCCATTCCTTAGAGGCGCACAGACAGACCCGTGATGGAACCCGATCGCTAAGCGGCAGGCTCGCGTTGGCCCCCCCTCGACATGGGACTGCAGCATCTATCATGTCACATTATCTCAGGGGCCGTGCTGCGAGGGTCACGTCAGTCCCCGACACATATGTCCTTGACACCGGCCCCTGCAGGCTGCGGAACTTGCCTAGCAATGCCCCTGTTCTTCCCCAGGAATCTCTAGCGGAATAAGTAACCTGCTGAGAGACAGGAGCGTGCAAACATGAGAAACTTGCTTGAAAATCCACGACCTAGAACGATTCTGGAATATTTATTTGGTAGTGCAGTGGGGTAATTAGGTGTTGGTGTGAAGCTGTCTGCGATCACGTACATCAGTGACCGCTTGAATGCATTAGCAGTATAACAAACACGTGGTTGGCCATCATCGTCATCTTGAGACGGCTTCATCAACACCTCATACGTTGTGTTTTTTTCTCCGCATTGCTGGCAGCTTTGTAGTTCCTCTGCGTCCTCGATTGGACTAACAAATGTGTGTGCCAATAAGCCAATGTGCAAATCTCCATCGTTGTCTGCATCGCGCGATGTAAATATTGGGTGACAGGTTATGTCAGCTGCATCTTTTACCTGTCGTCAGGGCAAGTTTCTTTCTCCTCTCCTCTCACCTTCCACCCCCAGAAAAGGCTATTGGGGAACAGGTTCAACCCCCTCCACAAACCTTTGGCGACTCAGTGCTTTGAAAATGCAGCAGGCGTCTAAAGCAATTCATCTTCATCTCGACACCTTTTGGATTTGGCAACATCTCATTACACTAACCATCCTTCAATCAACAGCAAATTGCTGTGCTATTCCCAACTCCTGGCTAGCCTTGACATCTAAGCGGGGGAATCTAGTGTATCAATGCACATGTCTACACACCATATAAAATGGAGCACCCTCTGATTGCAGTGGAAGTGAGTGAGTGACAGACTGACTGTTGAGACGATCAGTATTAGGTGCACTACGTGCTGACAGTGGACAAGTATTTTCAGAGTGGGAATGGAAACAAAATGGCCGATTTGATCTATTTCAAGGGGTGATGGTTGTCTTTAGAGGGTAAATGTGACATTAGAGTTGGAAATGTTTCATGAATGTGGAATAGACCATATGCTTGCTCCATAGTTTTGCTCATTGTTACTAACTGAAATAACTATTTCTAAGAGCTTGAAACTGTTTTTAGACTTTGTTGATGTTTGTCGACTAAGAATGGAATCTCGCTCAAAAGCAAACAGCTCATATTGTATACCCATGATCTTCTTTATATTTATAATTTTACTACATTGTTGACATCATGCTAGAATCATGTTGCATGTCCCAGAATCCCAAGTTTCTGCTGTACTCGTTGCACAATGATGTCACTCCAAATAGTCTGGACTTTGGTAGTTTTGAACTGACTGGGGACAAAAATGAATAAAAAACAATGAAATAAAACAAATGAATAACAGAAAGATTAAAATAAATAAGGCACACAGAGGGGTCTTTTTTAAAAAAAAGTATTTAGTTCAAATGTACCTCCGTTGGCCAGCTGTTAACATTCTCCACATCTGACAGTGACGGGACGGATGTAGGCACAATCAAATGTGACAGACAGACCGCTCATAATTGGCACCCCACTGGTGGCCGTACGGTATGAAATGTCTGCAATATCTGAAATATCGGGTCGGACAGCTTCACTGACAACACCTCATACTGACAGAACAGTCATATGGTTGCAGACCGGTCCAGTATAGGAGGAGAACACAAGATTTACTGTGTTTTCCTTGCACCCATGCCTTGATGTCGTAAAATGTTATGGTATGTTTTCCAGGGGGAATTTTTCTAAGCACATCTTTACCAGACCGCAGAGATATAACTCACTTGTCATCATAAATTTTTTCGAGGCAGCGTTTCAGAGCATTAATCTAAACCTGCTAGTGGATAAAATATACCTTACTTCTGCATTACAACTGCATTTACTTTTCATGATCTGGGCCTTAGAGACAATTCCGAAGAAAAACATTTGTTTTGTTTAATCTTTCAATACACAACATTTACATATAGTTAACCAGCCATTGCAAATTAATGTTCAGCTCCTCCTGTCCAAACCCTTTTGCTGTTCTTTGACACACATGTACATATACTTAAGTATGCATATACACACAGAACAACACAGATGCACTGATGATAGATTAAACATTTGGGCAGGAGCCCATGATCATCCCTCCCTAATCATGACAAATAGCTTCAACCGTGGCAAATTGTTAGGGCTCCATTACGTGTGCTTGTCAGATCCATTTTTTATCTCAGAATGGATGCATTATTAAAACATTTTGCGGAACGCCAAAAGATTCGGATAATATTTAAAGGCTTGACTCCGACCCAGAAGATGAATGATTCTGCCGTGTGGTGATAAGAAAAATAAAATGCATTTAAAGAGAGTTCCAGTAGAGACCTCAACTTTAGAGCTTCATGATAAAATGGTTTCTTGGAGGAGGTTGGCAGGGTTAGACCACTTATGCATTAACATTTGTAATAGAATATGCACAAAATGTGGCCTAAACAACAAAATCAGTATTATACCCAGAGTCTGCCATGATTCGTTTTATTGTCTTGTCATTAATCAAAATCTATTTGAATTTAGCATTAGATCAAGTCATTGATTTTATCCTTGACATGGACAACATAAATTATCTATCGTCTTACAACGCTCTGTAAATACAAGCAAAGAATGCAATACTATGGGAGAGAAAATGCTATTTAATGCATCATGGCTCCCTCCACTGGTGAAGTTTGTAGATACACCATCAAATAAAAATGGGCCTGGGAATGTCGTGGAGGAATTGTTCAAACTGCTCATTCATTTTATTATAATAATAAGAATTATTACTATTATTATCAGTCGCATGAATACTTTTCTTGTAGTTCCTTACTAAAGTGTTGGATCGATTTTTGTTTTGTTTTTACCAAACGGCTTGAAAAAAAAAATACAGACAATTATTTCAACCTCCCACCAAGACGGGGCAAACACAAACCCATCATTAAACAACATTCCCATGGGCTCCTTGGGATACCTCACTTAGCGGTTGCACCACTGATCCACCTGTCTTTTAGCTTCTGCCACCGCTAAACCTACTATCTTAATGAGCCAAGGGATGACTCCCTGCCTCATCAATGTGCAAGGTGGGGCAGGTATAAGAGCAAGAGGATTGTCAATATGACACACGCAGACGCATCAAGTGGGGCAATCCATTTTAGACCTCGCCACCCACAGACTCTCCCCAGCTAATTGTCTCCACTCACTAAGCCTGCACCCCCAAGTAAATTGCAGCATCCAAACGCCGGAGTTTTACAGGAGTCGGGTTGGGAAGCCGGCATCCTTTCAGGTGGTGGTGTGGGGCTGCGTGTGTGTTCCCCCTTTGGCCCCAGGGGGAATCTCAACCTGTTTGGGCAGGAGAGAGCTCCGGTCTGAGGATTATCACGGAACATTTGTGTGTGTCTAGTCTGGGTCCATGAAAGTGACAGGGGACACAGGTTGGAGACACTGTGTGTGTGTGGGGGGGGGTTGTTCCGGGTTTAAGGGTTTGGAATCTAAAGCATCACCTTGTGTGTTCATGGTGGCCTTTTGATGGTTGTTTTTTATTCATCAAGATTTTGACTTTTTTCAATGGAAATACAGCCATGTATGATAATGCCCTTACAAAATTGAAATCACATGTTAATAAATATTTCAATATTCCCTGTCATCTCACGAAAGGATATTTATTTTACTATCTTGGCATGCATACATAGTAG
>JAVQJS010093611.1:0-15886 GCA_036024795.1 Galaxias rostratus
GGCCCTTTTTTTTTTTTCTGGCAATTCACCCCCCCCCCCCCCCACCACCCCCCCCCCCCCCCCCCCCCCCAAAAAAAAAAAAAAACCCTGGAGCATTTCCTTAATCCTCCGGAAGATCGTGCTTTCCAACTAAATATGGTACCTGTGGACAAACAATAGATTTTTCCATAATAATACGTTGACGATTTCATTATGAGTGGCTAATAGAGAGACCGGACTGGGCCTAAGTAGATACGCTGAGAGGCTTCTTTTTGATCAGCAGCATGGGGTTAATCCATGGTAAGAAATAAGGGTGGTTTAGAGAGAGGGTTGTGGAAGGTGGTATTGAACTGAGTTGAATTTACAGCCAAGAGGGCTCAGTAAAAGGATGATTTTCAGAGCCTCTCGCTGCGTATTGAAGGAAAGACTGTCTGACAAGTCATCAATGAGCCATGGCGCTCTGCTAAACTAATGAAAGCCGCATTTGATCTTCACAGACGAGGTTCAATACCACTCCTGCAATTTTTTAAGTCCTAAGCTTCCCCCAAACCTGTTTTCAAATCCACAAGAATAATTTGTTTGTAATAGTATCTGAGTAGGAAGAATCTGTCTAAACGTATATAGTGTATTCTTGCTGTATGTGTACTCCAGAGACTTGTCTTGAAACTGCACATCTTTGAAAGACATAACATTACAAAACCTTTTTAGCAATCACGTTTTCATTTTGCATGTATTGTTTTTCGTTCATTGCGAAGAAAGTCAGGCAGCACAAAATATAAATACTTTCTTTGAAATATAGATTTTCCCAAAACACCAAAGCCGACAAGGCTGTATGATTTTGCCATTGAAGCAAAATGAAAATAAAGCCCAGTTGTTGAATTTATATCTGAGCTCAAACGTTAAGGGCCACCCCGACTGCATTTAGGAGACAAGCAGGATGAAAGATTTGGTCTGACCCTCTGCCAGGGAACAGGCAATGCGTCATCTGCTAAATTCAACGTTTGGACTGCACTGCAAGCAAAACAAGCCATCCTCACACTTGAACTGGAGTGTTTCAAGGTTAAGTTAACTGAAACATGTTGAAATAATAATATAAACAATGTGATAACCAGCGGCTTGGAAGATTTGAATGATAAATCTAGCCATAGAAGGCCTGACTGAAATCTATAATGACTTGTTGACCAAATTACATATAATAGTCAGAAACACCAGCACTATGAAGGAATTGGACCGGATGAATCCCTCCACAACAGCAAAAAGATGTATTTACTTGATTTATACCAAGCCTAGTCGGCCCTCCATGTGATGTTTCTGTAGTCACACTGGCTGATGGTAGTTTAGGGCCAGATGCCTATATGGTGCTGCGTGCAACCCTTTGGAGGAACCTTTCCCACTCCAGTAGGTAGAAGAAAAATGCCAGTGGAATGGCTGGCCAAGTTGAAGCATGTGAAGAGAAAGATGCAGCAGTGTGGTTAGAAGGAACCACCGAGCCCTGCATGGGTGAGGCCTACTAATCCTCACACATATATATTCTCCTAATTAATCCTGATTACCGGTTTTTAATCGCCCTGCTTGGGCTGCCCTTAAACTAAGTGACACTTTCTAATTAAATAAACTTGCAATGTACAATTGCTAAACCCACAGTTGGTTTGCTATAACCTTCACTAGGTCCAATGTAGGAGCCTTTCAGTCCACACTAATTACTTTGAAGACGTAAGTGTGAAGATAAGAGTCAGAACATATCAGTCTATCTTTATTGTTATAAACATGGGTACTACAGCCACATGAGCCACTTCCCTAATACAGCTAAATATACTTTAAAATACATTTTTATTTAATGGGTTTTACAAAATGTTTTATTAAGTATCATTTTGAATTTAGAAATGTGACTAAAGGAAAAAATAAAAGAATAGCGGCTTCTCCAAAGACCAGTCACTTTTGCTTTGCAAAGAGAATGTGACTAGTAGAGAGGATTTTTTTTTTGTTTTGGGCTCTAAACAGCTTTTCTTAACATCTCTTCTAGTCATAGCAAGATGCAACCCAATTTGCCATCAACTCCATGTCCCTCTGACGACCAAATCAGATAATATAGACTATAACCCCTGACCGATGGCATCCAAACCATAAAAGTCCTTTCAGGCCTGGAAAAGATAAACCGATAGGGAGCTGACCTGGCCTTTACTCTTGGGTCAGTGACAGGCAGTAAAGGCCACAACAGTATAGGTTAACACATTAACGTTGTCCCCTTACAGTTGGGTCTATGGTCACCCTCATTCGATTCAGTCCATCTGTGGAAGATGAGATCCTGTGAAACAGTGATTGTTTCCACGATTAGGTAGAGTGGAGCCGGACCAGTGGATCTCTCCTATGGAAACGCCCCTCAGAAAGACCTGCTGAAAACAATAGCCAGCTGTCGCCCACCGACTGATGTACCTTTGATCAGCCAAATGAAGGCTGCTGGCATTTCTTATGGAGTGGAGATTGCTTATCGATCTATATAAAAATATTCATGCTAATCCCGGGCAGGGGAGACTATTTTCAAGCCGGGTTAGCAATCAGAGCTGCCGCCCTGTCTGGAGCAATTCGCTGAGCTGGGAAGTCTAATCAGCCCAGGGTCCTGCAGTCAAATGCACTTTGCCGTTTAAATTTGGACCCCTGACATTGATGGAGGAGTCCAGAGAAAGGTGTTGACAAACCAAATTGTTTGTTCCAGCACTATTTTGCTAGAGATCAAGTCCAGAGTAATACGCAGTGAATTTGTTCATTACCAACTGGGCTGGAGAAGAGAGGACTGAGTCCCACCACTATCACTGTTTTTAAAGGGCTCCCAAGTTGCTGGGAGGAGGAGGAGGGAGGGCGGGGGGGTCTCGAGTGCCTCCCACAAATCAAAGTGTTTGTAGAATCTCCTCAAGCAGGGGGCATTTTCGTTTTTGTGGCCCTGCCTTCTGAACTATCATTGGAGCTTTCGAAGATTGGATCATTTGAAGGTAGCGCATGGATAAAATACTCAGGCACTCTATACTGGGCACTGCGTCTTTTGATCTTGAGATTTTTACTTGATAGTATCATCGGCCTCATTTGGTATGGAACAATTATTTAAAGACGTGTGACTCTCAAAGGATTTTAAATATTTGTATAACATATAGCCGAATATCAATCTCTGAAAGTAGAAGAGCATAAATACTTGTTTAAAGTAACTGTTTTTATTAGTCTTAATTGCTTAGGCATGGTTTCCCAGACAGGGATTGAGACAAGTTCTAGACAAAACAACATTTTCAACTGAGAATATCCATTGACAGGGAGATTTAGGCTGGAACTAGGCTGAATCCCTGAATGGAAGATTGGGCCCTAGTTTATAATCCTTGTCAATGCATTTCAAGTTTTTATTTACAGTCAACCCTGTATATGAAAATTGGGCCCTTGTTTATCAATCCTATGCATTTCAAATTTTCATATACAAACAAAAAACTCTGCAAGTTCAACTTCAAAGGCATTTCCAAGCATTTTTACGTGTAAATTGGACAAACATAAAATGGATTAACATGAGGTTTCCATAAGGCATTTGCAGGACTTTTCCTAGATTACAGTAGATTATGTTTCCTTATTTGCACTGTTGATTGCCCCTCCCCCATGCAGTGACGAAGGTCATTCTAAATCTGTCTCAATACGGTAATGCTGTCATGCAATTATTGCCCAAAGAAATCTCTGAAGAAAAAGCATTGCCAGGATGGAGAGATTATCCTGCTAAAGGGTAAAGGGCTAATGTCTTGCCATATGGCCCAGACTGCAGTGTTGAGTGTCCAGCATTCAGGTCAATCATACATCAAGTATTAGTGTCAGGTAGGGATTAATGCTTCAATGTTCCCTTACCTCAGACATAAGACGACACTGCACATGACTCTAAAGCACATATTCAAACTTGGTCGCATCTTGTTTCCAAAGCTAAGGGCACTGAGGGACATTACACTGTGTAGGCCTGTTTACGAGGCTTCCGTTGCTTCTAAGTCTGCAAGTTTGTGTTTGTTATTGTTATTGTTTTTCTGTCCATAAAAAACAGACTAGGCCCTTTGCTATAGCTTACTCCCTCCTGCGCATGCATGGTTACAGTTGGTGATTTACCTTGCACTTAGCTTACCCTTGGGCTTGCATTGTCAGGCATATTTCTAAATGTATAATAAAGATTTGCACTGAAATATCCCCTCTGATATAAAGTTTTAAATGTGTTGGTTGTATTTCCCCGTTAGTTGTTTAGTGATATGTAGATGGAGGCAACTATAAGGTAATTCAGAACATAGCATAGTAAGCATAACCATATGTTAACCAATTATGGTTGGCATTAATAGCATTTTATATATTTTTTCACTTATCTCTACTACGTTGCAAAGAGCATGCAGTAACAGTGTGCCATATTTCTATAGAATGGTGTTTTAAATTTGGATTCTGTTTTTTAACCAGTTTGCTAGATCCTGTGGTAGTTTGAATTGATAGTATTAAATTAGATTTGGACATTCACCGGGACCTTTGTCAATCACATTATGTGACATCACCAGAAATCCCACCCATAAACGCCTGTAATGAGACTCCTATTCACAGCACATTACGGATTGATCGTTATGACTCCAGCATTGCAAAGCACACGCCCTTTGCAACCTGCAGCTATTGTTGTTGGTAAAATGCAGCTATCTGTACCTTTTTTAGTTATTTACTGTTCCCATTCAAACTAACACAAATGAAATGTCTGCCCATTCTTAAGATCTCCACACTTTTTTTATTTTAATAAAAATTAACGCTGATGGACATTAATCTTGTAAGGCATTAAGACAGGTCTTGACACACAGGCATTAACCTAAATAACAATGACTAATTAGCCTACATAATCCCTTTTTGACTGATTAGAATTGAGAAATCCATGCCTCTCTGACACATTCCCCCTTAACGCTGAATGTGAATCTTCTTAAAACAAAGTGGCAAACTCGCATATCACCTAGGGTAAACATATTGTCTACTGTAACCCCGCGAAGTGGTGAGGGGCTGGGTGACAAAATGTAAGGTGGGGTGGAGCGGGGGGTCTACGCATACATGTCAGGCTGCAGGATGTAAGTTGCAGGTGTCACCACGTAGGCTCTGGCGCTGGCTGCCACCTTGTGAATAAACAGCAGTTGTTTGGTGGAGAAGGTGGGACTGATTCATGTGGGACGACAGAGCATGGCAGATGGATGTGCTTTTTCATATGTGTAAATAGTCGCAGCTAGCTATTAACATACCTCTGTGCAGATGGCAAACTGTAATAAAGTACAGGCGATAAAACAAGCACCCTTTTACAATGGCTGATACTCAGGCGATGTTTGTTCATTTTTCCATACAGTGCAATATGTTGTATAGCACAAGGGTGCAATGAATAGTAGGAATATTCATGCTGTATTGTCCCTGAATCCCAAGCACATTTAATGATGCAGTGAACCACTTAAGAATGCAACAGAAACGTATTCCTTTTTGCAAACATCTTTAAGCTATGTTCTTTTTCTAACACATGAAACATATTTCTTTTCCACACAAGTCGATTTTACAGCTCCATGGGACATCGGTTAGCTTGATGTCAGAGTCAGTATTTGTGATGGCAGGTCCATGAAGGATCAGTCCACTAAGTGGATGGATGAGGGAGTCTGGCCCACTGCTGACTTCCCTCCAACTGAAGGAACAGCTCCTCGTGGGCTCCAGAGACTACAGAGTGGGAGAGAGAGAGGAGCGCCAGACAGAGAGTGAGAGACAGAGATTTACACGAGAGGGGAAACAGGCAGACAAAGGGGGGAAATAGACGGACAGGGGGGAGTGAAAGGGGAAAAGGGAGCATGTGGCGGCAGTGTCCAACAGTAGCAAGACGGCGGTCGCTAAACTGGGTTCGGGGAGACAAGAGAGAAAGGGAGTGTGTGCATGTATCTGTGTGTGCGTGTGTTCACAGGCGTGTCTGTGGAGCCCAAGGACTTGTCGCCTGTCTACTGGTAGTGGAGGCAGCCAGCTGTCAAGGGAGCTCAGAGAGAGAGAGGCGCCCAGGTGAAGGGAAGCCTGGTCGGCTAAGCCAGCGGCAGACAGGGGCTGGAGCCAGCACTCCCTTTCACTACAAATGAATGGTGACACGAGAGGGAGAGTCATTGATCCATTGGTCAAAGCACCCCTAAGGCTGAAACCTAATGTGCTGAAAAAAGAAACACCCACCAAGGCTTGGGCTATGAAGGGGAGATGTTCTAATGGAACACACCTTCAGTGCACAACAAAGAGCAGGTATTCTTTGAGAGACAAACCGACAATGAAGTGTCGTTGTAATAATAGCACATTTTTGGTTGCCGGTTCGTTTCCTACCAAACAAGTTATTGTGAATATATTTCATTCTTATTTTTTTTTTACAAGTTGTTATTTTTTTTCATCATGTTCCACCGAGTGAAACTTTGGCTTTATAAATTCTGTCCAGATTGCTAGTGATAGTAAATACATAACATCACTTGTTCAATAAAAATCTGTCATACAATGTATTTGTGTTTTATATTAGACATATAAGACATTTTAATTTGGAGTATACCTAACTGTAAAAGTTACCATGTTATTTATACATTGCCCATGATTCATCACCATTTCCTTTTGAATTTGTGAGTAATGCTTCCAGTAAGTATTCCAGGCGATGATAAATATGTTCGACAGGAAAATACTCTGCACGTTGTATACAAGTTCTCTCAGAACAATTAAGACTCTGTTTCTATGTTGCTGAAAGATTGTTGACTGCGTCTGCAATTCAAATACAGACCACATGTAGAGCTGTATTCGTTTTGGAAAAGCATGGAACATTATTCTTTAGATTTTTTTTAATAATAGTTGTCTTGTGACATCCATAAGTTGTCTGGTAAAACCACATGTGAAGTGAAAAGGTGACAGTGCTGAGATGATCCTATTTTAGGTGCAGCAGCAAGGGCTTGATTGATCGCTCGTGTGGGCAAGATGAGATGATTGATTGATTGAGGTTGGTTAGGTGACAAACAAAGCAACGCCTGGCCCATCAAGGTGCTACCCTGTCAGTGACAATAACCCCTGATTGCCTGAGCTCCCCAACCTCCCCCACTCTGTTCCTCCCACTCTCTCTGCCCTCCACTGTGCCAATCCCTCTGGGACGGCCTCCTTCCCCCACGTCCATCTCACTGGCTCACTTTGGAACATGTAATCAATGCACTAGAAGTCGGAGAATCAGACTGATTGGTTGTCCTTCCCTTTACAGTGATCTTCTTATTGTCGGCTCTCTGCATTTGCTGACTTCCAAACATATCAACTATAAGTAAAACCTATAACTAACTATAAGCTTGAATTGCCCTTTATCAGCCCTTTCCCACACTCGTGTGTGTGTGTGTGTGTGTGCCTTTCTCCTTAAGCCTGTATACAATCTCCTCCAGAACAGCCTGTGGCCCCGGGCCTCTCACACACATTATTCATATTACAGTTGATTCAAAAAATTAGTCGCCAGGATATCCTTTAAAGATGGCAAAGATTAAAATGCTCAACTTCAAATACTTCCCAGATTTGGTTAAATGCTAGACTGCATCTTTAAGTGAGTCAATTCTGTTTCAGGGTATCATGCGGATGGAGTGTGTAAGAGCCAAAAGAAAGCCTTTGATTTGAAGAGTTCATCAGGCCTAATCCTCAATCCAACTATTATCCAACAAATCTATCTGATAATATGATTGTATATTGATTACAGGCACCTTCTAAAGCAAACTTCTTTATGATATAGCCCCATTGCGGTATCATGTTTTTCTGTTTAGTTTGATCTCAGAGTGTCTGGGAGGGTGCCCTTGAGCTCTTCCGCTACACGTGGGCCGGTTGGCAGGTCTGCATCGCACATTTGGTTCTTGTCCCACTCATTTCCTATCTGTGGGCATCACAAGCGTTTTGGTTTAATTGCAAGGCATTCTGCGTCTGAGTGCAGCTTATTTGTATGTTTGTTTCCCTCTCAGGCTGAACTATTGGTAATCTATTCTCCTCTCTTAGAAAGGAAGAAACTCATGCAGCCATTGTCTTTGGATTCATTGAATTGGCTGTCGGGTTAGTCCATTATCATGCTGGGTTAGATGTGGGAACATTCTTTGCTGGTTTTCCTTGATTACTATTACAGACGGGAAAAAAAACTGCAATAGTTACTTTGGAATGGAGATCAGTTTACCCCATTAGAATATTGTATTTCTTTTCTAAAGCTTTCATTTACATAAAAATAATAACAATAAAAGTCCATTATTTTGTGTATTGCTTTTATATGCAATGTTACAACAGGCTAAAACAAGATCACATTTCGTACAGATACACATCTGTTTTTACTAAAAATGTTCACAGGTTAACTGATTACTTAGACAACAATGTGGTGTAGACAACAATGACCAACATTTGTTGTTCACTTATAGACATAGTATGTTGCCCTGTAGAGACCGAGAGACAGATAATCCAAGTAGATACAAATAGTAGATTTAGTGAATAATACATCTTGTAATAACAGATTTTTCTGGACAATAACACCAGTTTTGTTATCGGTCATTAGCTCCACACCACAGTGTGCCTGTGTGTCTGTTGTTCCTTTTTTCCGTTCCAGATGTTTGCTGGTGAAGAAGGGATCTATCTTAATGCCCTTTACAAGGAGGGTGGGGGCTCAAGGGATTATATCCTAGCTGTGGCAAATCTTACAATAACACTAAATAGAACAACTATTTCCTTGTCAGTTTTTTTCTAATATGACAAGGCAGGCAGTAACAAGTATATCATATGCTTATTCACTCTTCATTTCTAGTTCCCGTACTTTAATCTATACCCATACCTTTTCTGGTAAAGTGGCTGAGGTGGAACCCTTTGGCAAAGCTCCTCTGCTTCACTCCGAGAGCCGGCCTAGGAATTGGGATTCCTGCAGTGGCATCGATCGTGAGATGAAGGAGGTGAAAGAACGAGTTGAAATGAGTGTACTGAGTAATCTACTACAGTAATGCATTAACCTCCTTAACTTCGCCACTGATAGCTGGGCCCTACAATTAAGCGGGGGAAGCAAACAGATTGTGGTGGCATTATAGATCACAGCTAAAGCATATTGTCGTTAGATTAATGCCGCCATGTGTGGAGAGCCGCCGCCCAGCACTCCCTATGCACGGGCAAGTGTGAAATATGTTTAATAAGTGCATAATTATGACATCTGTTACCCTCTCAGCACCTTTCAGCGCAAAACGAAGTAAAGGAATAACATGTTTAAGTATGTGTTACGCTATGATAGCATGTTTAATTGAAATATGACTGGGGCGTAATGAAGATTAAACTAAGCCAGGGGATAAAATGCTGACACAAAAATAATTGAGTTGCAATCCTGTGGCAATGAAGAATGGCTCAGGAAGAAAAATAATCACAGCCGCCTTGCATGGAATGAGCTTATTTCCCTGTGACAGGGAAAACTATCATTTCTGTGCTCAGATTAAAGTGTGATTAATCAAAGTAGTAATCCACAATTTGAGTGGAATCAGAATGGCATATGTCTTCTTTATGTAATTTACTCTTCTCCTTTTCCTGGGGGAGGGCAGGACTGATTTTACTGAGAGTGTAAGGGGTTTTAAAGATCCCTCATCTCACTGTTTGGTGAAAACTTGATGGCTGATCCGATTGTTAGGTTGAGAGGGTGGCAAAATATTTTAATGTATCTTCTTAAAATAGCTCAGGAGAGCACTTGTGCTTGCCCAAACACATGGCCGCAGGCCAGCGTCAGCGATGGTCCTAAAGAGATTAGAGCTTGCCGGGCTGTCTATGTATCAGCAGCAGTATCCTTCATCCTTCTGCCTAGCATCATCTAACACACGTACACAAACATGCGTACACACAGTCACACACAACCCATTCCCCCCAAGTTTTTGTTTATTTAAATTGACTGCGTTTTTTTATTATTTTTTGTTAATCCTTTTTGTTGGAAGGTATTGTAATGTCCAGCTGGAGTCACATATTTGTAATTCAATGGAGAAATTTTTTCGAAGGTTGAACTACTGAGCAGGCCGAAGGCAAATATATGGATCCAAAACTGTACTTTCCTGTTGAAAGATCTCAGTCAGTTTGGAGTGAAATGATCATTAAACATAGCAACAGAGTGCAAAAAAAGAGTGTATTTAAGTAAAATAATCAGTTTTTGTTTGTTGTCCGGTTGAATAGAATACGTTTAGTTGGACAATGCAAAAGCTCCTTGACACATATCTAACGATCCAATGCATGCCCTTCCTAGACATAAATTCCTTATTTTCTGTAGCAGCCAGCTGCCCGGCATGTTATGCCCATGCATTAATTAGACATATTGATTGTCTAGACCTGTATTTAGAGATTAAAATCATAAACACTCACAAAACCAAGGACATGACCCCAGTGTCAAAAATGTTAATCCCCAGCTCACGATAACGGCTCCACAAAAAGGGGGGGAAATAAGTTATCCTTGAAACGACTGTCTGCTGTTGATGTCAGTGTCATTATGTCCAGATTGCCTCTGAATTAGAACATTGGTCATTTTAAGTACGGTTTCCTCTTCCTCCAAGCCCACTGCATGTGGTACATATTAGCCTCTCATCATTAGGCCAAAGATCTTCTTCCCGTGGTTTGTGTCTACTCAGTGGGTTCAACTTATCAGATAGACAGTTTAATGCTCTTTTGGATGGTTTTATGGAAAAAAAATCAATATTTTTGGCTTTACATATATATTTGCATGTGTATAAATTATACCTTTGTTGGTGGTAGTAGTTCTTGGGATGTGATTTTTTTTTTTCAGAGACGTTTGAAGTTAAAGAAACAAACAACAAAACTAGGAAAACACTGTAACCATGGCCACCTGAGTATGTCAACTGTCAGTGTGGAGGCCTGGCCTTGTCTTTATGCAAAAAGAAGCCAATGGGCTTGCTCAGTTCAGGGAGGGAGAAGAGGGGCCAGTTTGGAGTGCACCCATAGAGGACCAGAGGAGGGGCCTACAGGACAAGTGTTGTTCCCAGGAACACACTGCTTAAGAGGCGGGGTAACATCCAGCACACCAGCAGCCGGCCTTCCCTCGGCCGCTGGGAAAGACAGAGATACCAGCAAATCTGTGTTTGTTCAGCCACTCCACAAATATCCCCTCCAGATTGTGCCGGGCCAAGGAAACAGCACTTCACTGGGATTCTGAAATAATTATTGGTGGCAGTGTCCTTCTGGGGCCGCTTTTCTAAATGTGCCAATAAATTTCACATGTCCAGCTTTGTTTTGCTTTCATTAGCCCCCTAATCGCCATCCCAGAACCTGGCTGCCTCAGCTGAGAGTGACCCCTCTGTTTTCTCTGGAATCTATGATTTATGATGGGACAAAACCTTTGCCTACGCAAAACTCTAGATTTCATAACAGCTACTATTGACAGAATGTTCACTGGTCAATGATCAATGTTCACAATCTGAGACAATAACGGAATATGTGTTGAATACAACTGTCTGTTTTTGACTGGACTGTCTGTTTTGGATGTGTGTTACTTTGAGTTTAGCAAAGAAATGGAGATGCCTGCAAGAATCATATAGTACAAGTGCTGGCTTGACGAAGGGTGTTGTAAAGTACAATCATCTTTGAAATGTTTACTAATGCACTCTCTGGAATCATGTTAAGTAAATGTGACCTGCTTATGACCCTACCTCTTTTACAATGCATTGTACATATTTTCCTTTTAAAAGTCACATCTCCATAGCAGCCAGCCATTAACTTGACATTAACTGTAGTTTTATTGTCTCTGAGTGCATTGATTCATATCAGTCATGTGAGGAGTCATCACTCAGGATATTAGTCAACCGTTCCCTGCTGTCATAACATCATAGGCTTGCTCCCTCTGTGTCAACTCAGTGCCCTGGGCCTGAAACATAGTAGACCTCATAGGCCATAAACACACCCGTGTGCTATATTATACATCCGTTCGAGTGAATCTACAGTATTTCCCTATGACTAATAGATGACACCCACAGACTGTCAGACAGCCCTCCATTGGTGGAAGCTAGACAGATGGTACAGGGAACGGTGCCGGTTGTGTTCCAGTGGTAGGGCTAGAAAAAGACCTTCACCTGTGGAGTGGCGTCAGCAGGTGCTCTCTCTCTGTGGTTGGATCACCACTCTGGAAGTCAATGTACTGACTGTTGGCTGAGGTGACACTGAGCCACATGCTCCTATTTGGCTGAGTGTGTACGACACACACACACATACAAAGAGTGCAGCTAAGTGTCTTGTTGGGAAGAAGGATATGTTAACGTCTAAAATAATTTCTATATTCAGCCCCTCATAGACATAAATATAGTGTGAAGTGCTCAAGTTTTAAATCAAATATTATCCAAAGCTATTCCACCTAAATTGGGCAACTCGGTGGCTCAGTGGTTAGCACTGCTGCCTCGCAGCAAGAGGGTCCTGGGTCTGTTCCCCGCCTGACCCAAGGGCCTTTCTGTGTGGAGTTTGCATGTTCTCCCCATGTTGCGTGGGTTTCCTCCGGGTTCTCTGCTTTCCTCCCACTGTCCAAAAATATGCAGGCTGATTGGTGACTCTAAATTGTCCGTAGGTGTGAATGTGTGAGTTGCTGTTTGTCCCTTTGTGTTGGCCCTGCAATGGACCGGCGACTTGTTTTGGTTTATTTTTGTTTACTTTTACTTTGTACAGCGTCTTTGAGTGTTTTGAAAAGCACTTTATAAATATAATGTATTATTATTATTATTTATCAAATCCATTGTACATTCTTGGTCATCAGCATACACTAATTATATCAGCAATAGCAATAAAATCAACTACAACTATAATTACTTTAGTTAGAAACATGATTGAACAAACCACGAAGGCCTATGTTAACTATTTCTCTTTGAAAATTCTGTTTGAAAGTAGTCATTGTAGTCAACCATTTGGCATTATGATCAATGATGTTTGCATCTTGTACCATTTCTACCTGTTATTTTGACGTCCCATGTCAGGCGTTTCCCTGCCAATTAATACGCTGACCAATGCCATGTCTGACCCGAACGTTGCTCTGCTAAATGGGCACCACCTGTTCAAACGGTCTATGTCACGTTTGGGTCAAGCTAGGTCCTGTTTGATTGGCCACATCGAATGGTTGGAACACGCCACTTGGCCCCAGTGGCAACTTTAAAAATGTTCAGGAAGTTTGGTTCACCCTTTACGGCCTAGGACATTTCCTACTACAGGAGTTAAGCACTCAGGACAGGAAACCATTTGCTGTGGCTGTAAGATCTCTTTAATGACTGTCTAACTAGAAACAGGCCTGTCTAATTCAGTGCCTGGAGCCAGCAGGAATGGCCTTGCATGCAGACCCTGTTAGAATATTTACTGCTTCTTCGATGGGAGTCTTTTTGACACCGCTGCAATAAACTTTACAAGGAACCCCTTTTTAGCATGATCCGAGGCAAAGTGTGGTCAAGGAGTCACCGAAAAAGAGCATGAATTAAAAAAGCTGTTGACCATTAGAGTTATCGCTTGTCTTTGTTTATGTGAAAGAGTGACTACAATAGAGGACAGAAGACATTACAGAGGACAACAGTGAGGATTTGATTGGCTTTGTCCCCAGTCACCTTTAAACATCACACATTGAGCCCAGAATCATTGATCTGTCTTTACTCTTCAGAGTGGTGATGGTGCAGCACTGGGCAGACTTAGTTTTAATATGTGAGAAGGTCAATGACGCCACCTCACAAAGCAGACGATCCAAACCGGCAATGGTATTAAGACCCTTTAAGTTTCTTATCACTCTTGTCAGCAGTTGTTACACCGTATATTAAAGCCAGCACATACTAGCATCTATGTAATATCACATGTGCCTGTGGTGGGTAATGATGCAGAGTTTTCTGTGCACGTGTGTGTGTTAACATGCATGGTGTGTGAATTCCCCTGCTGACTGGGTAAATTGGGCAAGACCACCAAGGTGAGTTAGTAAGTGGGGAGCAGCACTGTTCTGGCTTGTCCAGTGATGGACACCATGCAGAACACACTCCCTCCCCTGCTCTTTTTAATAAGCCTGGGGGGGTGGGGGGTAAAGTGCCACCTTGTCTGGCCAAACTGACACACTTCAGTTTCACTGCATTTTCCCTTTTCTCTTTCTTCCTCTGTGGATTTAAACAAATGCAGTCAAACCCAATTAGAGAAGAGTGAGAACAGCACAGGAGAGGCCCTGGTAATAGTAACTTTGTTCAGCTGGTTCCTGCTGTGACCAGCCCTCATTTAAATGAGCCGCTTGATAACCCTCAGAAATACGATCCCAGAGAGAGAGAGAGCAAAAGGGAGAGAAGGGGGGAGATGGAGAGAGAGGGAGGGAGAGAAAGAGAGAGAGAGAGAGAGAGAGAGAGAGAGAAAGAGAGCGAGCAAGCATCAGCAAGTGACAGTTGGACCCCCACCCCTTCCATTCCCAGAGGATTGCCTTTTAAAAGCCCCTCACCTTTCTGTGTTAGGGGCTGCAGCAGTGACACATGCTAAGCAGTTTGGGTAGGGAGGGGGCACTCATGTTCTTTAAATTAATTGTAATAGTCGACACTCGTCAGGTGTGGTGCTGCAGTTGTGTTGGAAAAAGTTGAACAGACAGAAGAAACGTATCGTATTTTTATTTTTGCACCCAAAACATTTGTAATCTGTCTTAGTTTTCGTGTAAAAATGTGTTGTTTTTTTTCATTCATTTATCTTTTTAACCAACATTAGAAGTGTTCTTAAAACGGATTGTGATTGCGACTGAGGCAGATAGCAAAGCTTAAATGAATCTCACTGAACGATCATGTGAAAAGAACAAATTGTTTGATTGCCTGTAGAATGTAAAGTGTGTGTTGTTGAGTTGTGTTCAAGAGTGGGCGAGTAATGTGGGAAGCTTTTTGAAGTGGTGGTTACGGGGGGGATCTACTGCTTTGATACACCCCTCGCTCGCTATCGTTTCACAGCTGATCTTGGAGCTCCACTAAAGTATTGCTCTCAGCAGATGGCCCTTTTGTTGCTGTGAAATAAAAATCCAATAAAAATGGTAATTATATAAAATCTAGTTGACAGGCTCTAAGGAGGGGTGGTGTTTTTTGCCCAGAGTTGGTCTTGAGAAAGACAAATATTGCTATTCAAGAACGGTTGCTGTACCCATCCTCTGGCTTGTATGCTGTTTGCTGACCCCTTCTGACATAACCATCATTAAGTGCAGAACATGAGAAGAATACGGAACGGACATGAACAACCCCCACCCAACTCCCATTCCAAACATTATCATTTTAAATTACTGCTAGTGTGGTGCATGATTGCAAATCATGAGTGCAATAGTAAAGTGTATTTTGTGATTAGCAGGTTTTCAGGAAATACATTGGGTATATTTTTTCTATTCCGTTAGATTCCGTACGTTAGATTGTTGTCACTCAGCGTTTTTTTTTGTTTTTTTTTTAAATTCAGCGTCTCTAGCCTTTTGTCTCTTGTTGGTGGTTGCTATGCAGCCAAAGAAAAGACTAATGCAGAGTCACATGGACTCAAATTAGTGTTATTCCCCTGAATGTTCCCGCGCAACGTTTACCTAAAGCCCTGTCTACGGTTACTCACACTTCAGCTCACCTCACCCAACCACTGAAGTAGTTACATCCCCTCAGCAAACTAAGCTATAGCCAAGAATAGTATTATATCATATTATACTGTCCTTGGCTTAAGCTAACATTGTGGCAGCTACAGCGCTCAGACGCAACAAAATTGTTTTCAAGACATTCACTTTTGGAAAATGTGAAGCAAGAGTGTGGTATCCCATGTGTTTTGCATTTTTAGCTATTTTGCATTATGATTCTCTCTCTCTCTCTCTCTCTCTCTCTCTCTCTCTCTCTCTCTCTCTCTCTCTCTCTCTCTCTCCTGCAGCCACTGTCTT
>JAVQJS010093655.1:0-11090 GCA_036024795.1 Galaxias rostratus
TCAAGGGATACATCAACTGAAAAATCTAGTGATTAGGCAGCCACCTCAGATATACAGCTAGTGTGTGTGTGTGTGTGTGTGTGTGTGTGTGTGTGTGTGTGTGTGATTAAGTGGCAGACCCAGAAACTCCTAATAAAAGGGTTACTCCTAGACCAACACTACTGGGGGGGGTTTCTCAGCATGCTCTGCTGCAACCCTGTTCTCTGTTTGCTGCTCTCCCTCTGAGAGAAGCTGACACCCATAAATAACATTCCTCCAACAAATCACCAGATTGAACTCACCTTCTCCACTTGGTGATATTTCAGAGAAATGTCATCACAACAGTCTTGTGTAGCCCTCTACTGGACAGATGCAGTTACACCCTAACAAATACCTTTATATTTTTGATAGTCAAATATAGCTCAATGGCTGTGGAATTGGGCTGGCAGTCCCGCAGCACTGTCTCAATCTGTGTAGAAGCTAAACAGAAAAACTTCAATATTTAATTTGCAAAAGTAAAGGTAAAACACACATTTTTTTATTTACTTATTGTTACATTATTAAGTGATTGGAGGCTGTTTGTGTGTTTACAATGTGCTCATATTTTTTAAAGGGAGTTGTACAGTTTATTTTGTATGTATCATGTAATGATACATTTGTATGACTGTAATCTCTGTTTAAAACCAAATGAACAAAGTTTAAAGAAAAAATTAACAAACATTGTTTTATTAGTAATATAATATTGTATAGTAGTGTGTAGCTTACCTTGTAAGAGATTGTATAGGTAGCGAGTAGCAGAGCTGTCCCACTGTATGGCGGGTCTAGAATGAAAATGGGTTCAATGGTTCTTCAGTCAACCCGCTCTATTTCAACCTTCATAAAGGATTTGAGGCACTGATTTAGTGCATCCTACCTACTTACATGAGCTCAGCCTTTTCTTCACAGATGGACACCCGAAGTCTGGTGGGGCTGATACCCGCCAGATGGAACTTCTTCACTCGGAAGGGTAGCAGCAAGAACCTTTCCAGAGGAGCCCGCATTCTGCAAATAAAATAGTAACGTGTCATGTAAATTACACATTGTCCACATACAAAGGACACAACCATATCAATGGGCTCCCCTCTCAGGTGCACCAGCACTAACACTACTGGGCTTATCAAAGTTGTTTCCACAAAGAAAGCACTATGCATGTCACCTTCAGAGTTACTTGGGTAAGCCTTCATTAATGCATAGGTTCAGCCCCGTTGATGAGAACCGTTGCTATTTGCGCAAATTTTACTGTATGTATTTGGGAGGTCCTATGTTCGCTAATAGATCATTTATCAGTGACGTCAGTCACATGGTTTTAAGAAGACAATATCACATTTATTTTCCATACTTTTCTAGTCTAAAGCAAAATTATTAAGCCAGAATTTACCCATCAGAGCTGACGATGACGCGTTCCCCGTGGTCCACCAGAAAGCACATGGCTTGACTGCCCACTGTTCCTGGAAAGAGAGACTCAACAATGGCTCGACACCAGGACTTCAGGGCAGAGAAGTACACCACACATACCTGGGAGACAATTACAAAAATGTATCATCTTGGCTAATACTGAGCTCAAGTTCGAAGCCATTTAAACCAGCGGAAATGCTTGCCTGCCCTTCTTCAATAGACGATGGTTTTAACTTCTGCACATCCTGATTGACCGTGTGGTAGAAGAGGTTCATCTTCACTTGAAGATTATCGTATTCTTTAGGACTATATGCGTCTATACCTGGAGCCTTAACAATACGGCCCAAAAGACAGGATGGGGTCTCAACCTTGAGAATAAAAATATAAATTGTGCTCAACAAGTGAAAGTTCGGTATAAAGTAAGGATATATGGCAGCTCATCAAACTTAAAGTAATGACGTCTGTCATGAAAAATCACATGTTTGTTTTATTGCCGGTATTGCCATACCTTTATAATTGATATTTCGAGCATGGTTTTCTCCGGGTTTATCGGCTCAGCCAAGAATCGAATAATTGAAGACACTGCAAGGAGAATACAGTTTAATGTAATTAAATAATGTAGCTAACTATTGGTAGGAGTGTTTACGTGCACCCTTACTGTTACGATGGAACAGTATGGCACAAGTTAGCTTGTTAAAGTAGCTAACCCGCCAACACAGTAACAGCAGGCGAGGAAATGATATTTCGGGAGGAGCACAAGCTAAATAAAATCATGCACGTCTCTGCTGGATTTGTCCGTTATAGAACAATAAACTAATTGCATTTTTCACTGTTCGATATAGCAACTCTTGCGTAGAGCCACTTAATGAACTTGCCTTATTTTACTATCGAAACTTCTCAACATGGCCGTTGTCCTCTGAACATGGCTAGGTACTACTAGTAGCGATTCTGAGACTTCCAGAGATGGCAGTTTAAATCGCCTGCGGCGCTGAGCAGTACAATCAGAGGTGGCAGGGCGTGGGTGATTTTAGAGTGTACTACTGGTAGAGGGCGACATTCAGTTTTTTCATGAATAAATTCAAACTGCAAACCACTACTCAAGCAAGTAATTTTGAACTTCGATTTGAAATATCGTTGTGAGCTGAAGTTCAGCACGACGTAAGATAACGGACTTATATGGACTTATAACGGCCAAAATATATTTAGCAATTGAAGAAAAACAATAGTTTTGAGAAAAATACCATTGTGAAATGGAAACTAAATATCCGGTTGTTTTGAATGTTGTTCCTCCTTATGGTCATGTTATTGCTGATGAGAAATGGAGAGGTTCCGTCCTTGTGCAAGGCTTTAAAGGTATGTTCAGTCGATAGTGTAATTTATCTCACGTTAACAGCTCATAAGCTTTCTCGGCTTTTTTTAGGATGTGAAATGTTGAATTTAATGTATTTTCTTTTGTTAATATGGTATGTAGCTAGTTATGGGGTTGTATTATTAAAGCTAAGCTTTGCTTGTTGTAGGAAGTGTAAGAGCCATCTTGGAGAAGGAGCTTGGCGTGTTGGACTTCCACCTACCTAATATGAGATGCATCCTGTATGTGTCTGAATCAGATATTGTAACCGGAAATAACTACAAAAGAAAGCTTGTTCGGTATAGAAATGTAAGTATTTGAATTCACCATACACTTGGATCATTTGTGTGTATTTCAACTTGCCTTCCCATTTATTTAAAAGGCAAACACTAAATTCCAAGAGACCGTTTTAGTGGAGAAGACCAGAGTGACTGAGCAGAGCTTTTCTGCCATTCAGAAGTTTGTGGTGTTTGAGCTTGGTCTGACAATGCTCCCTGTTGCCAGTCAAATAGAAGCTTCTCAGCTCATCTGTCAGATGGTAAGTAATGGTCACATTTTAATTTAGGCCAGGCAAATTATTAATGCTCCCTTGTTATTGGATGAGTATTATTAATTTGTGTGAATTAGGTGTGGTATACATTTACTTTGCTGTAAACGTGTTTCACAATAAACAGTGCTGTTAATAAATAATATATGCTGTGAAAATCTGTCTGCCCCAAAGCTATTTATTAAAATGTATTATATCTGTTTACATTTTTGCTTCTGTCTTTGCAGGTTAACATGGAGAGTAAAGAAAACCCATTCCGCAGGAAGAGTGTGAGTAGGCTCTTGGACCCTGTGGTGATGTCTCTCGTTCAGCAGATTCCTGGGGTTGGGAAGGTTAAAGCCATGGCCCTGCTCCAGCACTTCTCCAGCATCCATCAACTGTGCAACGCAGATTATCATCAACTAGATCTAATTGTAGGCCAAGTCACAGCGCAGAACATTTGTAATTTTTTTCACATCCCGCTAAGTTGACGACATAGAAACTGATTGACTTGAAAGTTCCACTCTGTAAGTCACAGTTGACCCTTAAAAGGCCAGAAAAAAATATTATACATTTTTAATGAATGGTTTCCTCAGTTTTGCCAGTCATTGTTTTGATTGGGGGACTATAAAGTAAGAAAGCTTTACAATTTCTTTGATACCAACATGGCAGTTTGGTAACATGGTAAATGGCAGTTTTGCTGACAGAAGTTTATGAATGAAGCATGAAATGTAAAATACGCATTGAGCGTCTTTTGCGCTTTGGTACGGTTATCTAATATTGTTCAGTAGGTGGCGCTGCAGAACATTCAGAATGTGTACTATGAATCGCTAAACTTTACTGTATGGGTTGAATATGTTCACTATCTGAGCGGGGTCATGTCATAATTCACAAAGTGTTCCTCTCCACCATAGAGAGCTTGCACTGTTTTGGCAGAAAGTTTGAATCTCTTTCCCAACCGCACATTCAGAACAGCCTTTTATAGCTGCCTGTGCCATGTGACCTGTCTGCATAGAGGATTTCTTCCCTGGCTGTGACCTTGCTCTGTGACATTCCATCCTTTCTCCATTCTATGCCAGTTAGTTAAGATGGCAAGATGGTTGCCGAAGCACGGACTGATGGCAACTACTCCCATTTGGAATTTTCCGGATTTCTTCCTGTACTCCTTGCCTAATGCACAGACTGATTTCCACCATTCCACTTTGTATGAAAAGAAACAATTCAACCAAAGATTTTCTTTGGACTTGACACTATATTAATTATATATGACTGCAAGTACAAAATATATTTAGTTTTGTCTTTTATTGGGTGTACATATACATTTTACCCCTTGTGGTAATCTGACCTGTTGGAACTGTGCCATTACTTTATAGTTTCTGGATTTGAAAAGACATTAGATTAAGTTTGCTCTGTTCACCCCCCTCCTCACCCAGAAGGGCTCCTACGCAGACGTATTGGTTTTCTGCTCTGCTTCTTCCTTTAAGTGTTGCACACTGCTGGCACTGTTACTCCTTCCTTCTAATGCACAAAGCACCTCTCCTTTTATTGGCCTTCAAACAGGATCAGCTGAATCCAGGCCCTTTATTGTGCGGCCTGGTGTTAGCGAGAGCGAGAGAAAAGCCCTGATACGGCCGCACAACTTGACTTCCTAAATGTCACACTGTGGTCCTTTAGAGAGGAAGGGAAGCATGAAGAAGGCCCTCTTTTGGGTGCATGTGCTAATCGCTGCCCTCTATACTATTCCCTGAACACTCTTAATATGCCATTCTCTGCAAGCTTTAGAGAAAATTATCAAAATAGCGTCATGCTAAATGCTACACATGTACAGCACAGTTCCTTGGAGTTTAATTTGACCAAAAAGTATTAGTTGTTCAAATGTTATGGCCATGTAAGATGACAGAACTGACAATAGCGTTTTCCCTTGCATATGCTCACTTAAATCTTTTACACAGTAACTTTAATGAATTAATGTCAACTTAAATATTTTTATTACCTAAATTAGGTCTTTTGAATTATGGGTAACAATCTTGAGTTATATTGTATATAATGTCCAAATCCTACAACAAAACTACAGATATATCTGTTGGTTTAGTTTTAATCAGCAAGTTCCAGAAAAAAGCTATTCCTCTACATTTAACCGTTCCAGAATAAAGTATTATTCTACGTTGAATCAGTCAAGTTCCAGACGAAAATATTATTGTACATTTAACCAGACACAACAGAAGTTCCAGAATAAATTATTGCTCAAAATAACAACCCTATATGTTATTTAGACATTCAAAATGGCCTTGGAGCCACCTGATAAAAAAACAAATGCAACTGGTTTAACGGAACTCGCGATATAAAGAGTCCAAGCATGGGTAGTAGGTCTTCGAAAGTCCAGCGATGCTCAAGTTGTTGATGACACGAGAGTGAGGTAGTTAGCATTCTACCCTGGACAGCGACAGATTGTTGCGCATGCGCTCCCTATTCACTGTGCCTCAATGCTGTGTGTGAGTTCAAGAGGGATTCGAGAAAGCCTTTGATATGGTCGTGGACATGGATGGAGAAAAACGGAAAAGAAGTATCCGCTCACCGCAAGACTCGGCGGCCTATCCAAACACCTCGAAAAATGGGAATAACAAACAGGACAAAATTCCTGAAAGAGTGACCCTGAAAAAAGAAATTGGTCTTTTAAGCGCTTGCACAATTATAATAGGTAAGAATGTTTTGTATGCTAGAATAAATATTTTTGTGTCAAGTTTTGTGTTTTGGCCGTTATTAAGTGTTTCATTTCCTCTGTCCGGTGGAATAGCACTTTGAATTTAAAATATGAAATTTAACTTAGTTATTTTAGAGGACCTCGAAGTACCTTAGTAGGACACTTTCTATGCACCCTCATACATTCCAAATTGCATGTCTTTCAAGCAAAACAGGTAGAAAGTTGGCCAATTTATGCTTCTTTTTTGCGTGTAGACCAAAGGGAGATGGTAACAATCTGACAATTTTTTTAAACTGGGGGACTTGAATGTAATGGAGTTGTAGGCTAAATGTCTACCAATGCTTACGTGGCCAAAATATATTAAGTCAACTAGAACATTGGTTGTCAAGCAAAGGCAAATTGTTTGCTGAGGCAGAGGATATGGCAAGAGACCCTTTAATAAATCAAACCACAATAAATCTGTTGAAACAACCGACAGCCTACTGGTTGAATATAAAATTGACCTTTCCTATTTTAACTCAAGTACAGTATCTTGATAATATAAAACATATTTAGTTGGCCGAACTTCATTTGAGCTGTTCATTTGCTGTAATCGTGTGGCAAAGCTTGACAGGAATAAGTAACATTTTATATATGTTTCAATAGCGCTTCGCAGTACTTTTATAGTTTCTTAAATTACTCTTGCTGCATATCTGTTATTTTCCACAGTTTCTTCTAAAAATATTTGTTTGACTATTTATTGGAGTTTATAATCGGACTATATGAGCATCCGCCCAATTGGCTAGTGGCTTCTGTGCATTTAGTGCCCACTTGGAATTGAGCTTGTAGCCCCTTAACTAATTTACAAAACAGAACTTTCCATATTGTTAAGAATACAAAGGTTACTATAAATACATGTAAATGCACCATTTAGGCATAGGACACACCAAAATACCAAGATCGAAGAGACAACAGATATCAAAGGATACCAGACAGGTTCGGTCATTTTTGTCATTTTTAAATACCTAACAATATGGTGACTAGCAAAACAGTTTATGCAGGAGACAATTAACCCCACATTTAATTATGGTGACTCCTCCAATGATTGATAGTTAAGAGTAAATTATTGAAATCCCCCTTATGTAATCTTGATCTGTGCCACTTGGCTGCCTTCTGCGGTCCTACCAGAAGGGCTCTACCCTGAGGTATGTGGGGATTCACTGGTTTGATAGCCAGGGCACTGCATCCCATAATGAGGGAAAACCCCCTATTTAGTCTTCAAGCTTTGTTCCAGTTCTGTTGGTTTATTATAACTGGTAAAACAATGTGTAAGGCTTTCTTAAACACTGGCTGTCATAATAACTATCACTTTTCGGTGCGATTGTCTGGGTTTTACTGTGGGATTCTTAAGAGTAGATAAGATCTTAAATAAGATCGACTAGAGCATGTGAATTACTGAAATGTGTTATTTTATGTGATATCCAGTCTTGTTTCTCCCTTGTCTATAGGTAACATTATTGGGTCCGGCATCTTCATCTCTCCTAAAGGGGTACTGGAGCACTCTGGTTCAGTGGGCCTAGCGCTGATTGTATGGTTATTAGGAGGAGGCATTGCTGCCCTGGGATCCCTCTGCTATGCTGAACTGGGGGTCACCATCCCCAAGTCAGGCGGGGACTACTCTTATGTCACAGAGATATTTGGGGGGCTTATGGGGTAAGGAGACTGGGGATTGTTAATGAAAAAGGTTTGGTATCATACTTTGATGACCAATAATGTTGTTTACTGAATCTAAAAGCATAATGACACTTTTTACTACTGTATCTCACTTGACATGACCAATTTAGACCATCAACAAAGCAGAGGAGAAGTTTCAGAGTGACGTGGAAACCGTTGAAAGAATTGGAGTTGGTGGTCTCTGACTGTTTATTGATCCCTTCCTTTTAAGATTCTTACTACTGTGGAGTGCAGTTCTCATCATGTACCCAACCACCCTGGCAGTCATCGCCCTCACCTTCTCCAACTACATTCTCCAGCCTGTCTTCCCTGACTGTGTCCCTCCCTACATGGCGACACGCATGCTGTCTACAACATGTTTACGTGAGCATTTCTGCACACACATAATCTCTCTTAAACATTAGTTTAGCTGCCTTTTGTGTAGATTAACACTGAAA
The DNA here is from genome assembly GCA_036024795.1 of Galaxias rostratus. Taxonomy (NCBI): domain Eukaryota; kingdom Metazoa; phylum Chordata; class Actinopteri; order Galaxiiformes; family Galaxiidae; genus Galaxias; species Galaxias rostratus. Next base: position 8,139 of record JAVQJS010093655.1, read on the forward strand.
TATCACATTACATTACGATTGTTTATCAGACGCTTTTATCCAGAGGGAATGGACATTGACATTTCAGGGGCAGTCCTCCTGGAGCAACTTAGGGTTAAGTGCCTTGCTCATAGACACACTAGTGGTGGTGCTCTAAGGCAGGGTATGACTCTTGACCTTTTAGTCACCAGAGAGACATTCTACCCACTAGGCCACAACTATCCGAAATATGAAATTGCGATAAAAATTATTTAAACTATACTATATTTGCACTTTTGACAATGTTCTATGAAAACCTGAAGGATGTCTTACATAACAGCTGCCTCTGGCCCTTTTAAAAGTTAAGACGTAAATTCTAAATTATATATGGTGTTTAAAAAGGAAAATGGAGATGACTGGCTATAAATACTCTACTACTTTCATGTGAACATACCATCTTTTACCCTGGTTCAGAATGAAGACCGAAACACAAAGTTAGAATAGATTTAGTTGCCTTTAGTTGTAAGGGGATACAGCTGTTACTTGGGCCATTATAGAAGTGACAGGCTGCCTAATTACTTGGAGCAGTGCCAGACAGTACCTGAGGACCAGAACACAAAAGCATAATTGTTCTTTTAATGACCAAATGGATTCATGAAAAAGCCAACAGACCGTGAGATGAAACAACAGGGGTTCTAGCATGTGATCCTAGCTTTTCCAGGTCATTATTCACACTTGTTTCTAGAGCTGGATGCCAACCATCTGAGGGAAAACGTGAGCTTTCTTTGAGCCTCTTCAGGGACCTGCCTTCCCATCTTCTCCACATTTTGTTCTCTGACTTCGGAAGCAGTTTGTTTTTGGGGTCTGACAGCTCCTCTTTGTTTGTAAGAGCAAGGCCACCATGAAAGTGAATGATGAGCCAGTGGCACTGATGGACGAGGTGAAGCAATTGTGCCCACTCCTTGCTCGGCCATTTCCAACATTCCTGCCTGCCATGGCAACTGCCCCACTGCCGCCCAGACCAAGCCTCATCACTACCAACACCGGATCCCTTGACCAAGCAGGCAGCCATAACTAGCTGACTGATTAACCAGTCACATTTATATATTGTGTTCCTCAAAAGGTTTGACAAACATGAAACATCTTCACTTTATACAGTGTCCTTAAGTTACTAGAAAGGCGCTTTTAAATCCAGTGAATTATTATTATTGAGTTCATGGTGTCTTTAGAAATATATTGCAAGATGTGACTTCTGTTCTGTTTTGTGTTCTTGCTGTCTTTAACTAGTGTTGACTCCAACAGTTGAAAGCCATTAGTTAAAACCCCTTAAAAGATTCAGATATTTTTCATATGGAATCAATAACCCACATTTTGCTAACCCTTTTTTCCCGCACTGCTCGATGCCTTGTTCGGATGGTTTATTAGAAGAGGTTTTTTGCTCCCTGTAGTATTCCTGACCTGGGTGAACTGCTCTAGTGTGCGTCTGGCCACCAGGATCCAAGATATATTCACTGTTGGGAAGCTGATGGCCCTGGGGCTCATCATAGTGGTGGGGCTGGTTCAAATCTTCAAAGGTGAGACAGTCATGTGCTCTTTGTTTTACACTCTTTCTTCCCACTCTCATCTTCCAAGCAAAGAACTGTGAGGAAAAACCTTTGAAATGTTTGCGTTTATCATGCCACTTACTCCAAAACATGTGTCCTAGACATGAAATTTGGGTTGTGCCTTTTATGATGTGATACATTCAGTTTGACGATGAATGTTAGCTTGCTTCTAATACTCTTTGCTCATTTAGGTAACTATGAAGGCCTGACTCCTCAGGTAGCTTTTGAGTTTTACAAGACACCCTCGGTTGGTCAGATTGCCTTGGCATTCCTGCAGGCTTCATTTGCCTTTAGTGGCTGGAACTTCTTAAACTATGTGACGGAGGAAGTGGTAGAACCTAGAAGGTGAGATCTTGTTCCTCACATTTGTGTTAATGCATGAAAGAATGTAGTGGTCAATTCCATTGGTGCCTTGTGAATGTTATACTGCAATATACTTATTTTGTTACATATTATTTGCTTACATTTTTCTTTTTTCCTCACTACATTTTCAATCCATAATATCCATCTAAAAGACGTTTGGTTTCCCCAAAAAGGCATGAGACTTTGGAATGTGTTGGTTACATTATTCATTATCCATCTGGATGTTTTCATCAGGAACCTGCCGCGTGCCATCTACATCTCCATTCCATTGGTGACCTTTGTGTATACCCTCACCAACATCGCCTACTTTTCCTCCATGTCCCCGGAGGAGCTGTTGGCATCCAATGCTGTGGCTGTCGTGAGTAATGGGCCACCATCGGCAACATGGTCACTTGGTTTTGACCCCATGGAAATTGAATTAAATCGAGGTTTTGTGTTAAGTGGTGTCATCATACCGTAGCTAGATGATGAATGTTTGTCCCACAGACCTTTGGGGAGAAACTTCTCGGAATGTTCTCCGTCATCATGCCTATCTCTGTGGCGTTGTCTACCTTTGGTGGCATCAACGGATACCTCTTCACGTCTTCAAGGTTACGTGTGAGCAGTCTGTCTGGACAAGTGCTAATGGCAGGTTATGGCTGCTTTATATAGGTGGTTTGAAATATGTTTCCCTTTGCTGCTACAGGTTGTGTTTTTCTGGAGCTAGGGAAGGGCACCTACCAAGTCTGCTGGCAATGATTCACTTCAAGAATTGTACCCCTATTCCTGCTCTCCTTGTTTGTGTAAGTCGATGCAATAGTCCAATATGGCATGGTTGAATTGTCTGTCTGTTTAGGTGTTTTAATTAATCGTGTTTTCCCTTTGTTTTATTTCTTACAGTGCACTGCCACCATAGTTATCCTATGTATAGGTGAAACACACAACCTGATTAATTATGTGTCCTTCATCAACTACCTCTCATATGGGGTCACAATTGCAGGCCTGCTTTACTATCGATGGAAGAAACCTAAACTCTACAGACCAATCA
>JAVQJS010093661.1:0-11185 GCA_036024795.1 Galaxias rostratus
GATTTATGGATGGATGAGGACCAAACACACACACACACGGACACACACACACACACACACACACACACACACACATACACACACACACACACACACACACACACACACACACACATACACACACACACACACACACACTCACATCACACTATGCCGATGGTTTGGGGAAGGGTTGGCAGTGCCCCTTCCCTATCCACTGTCTGCGGTCAGGCCGGCCAGTTTCACCTGTCCTAATGCAGACACCTGTCACATGACCACCGTCATACGCACACTCCACTCATTACTCACCTGCTAGTAAGACACTTCCCCGGGAAGTTTTGATAACTGGTTCATCTTTCCTCTCCGTCCCTCCTACCATGTGTGATAATGTGTGTGCTGATCTCCGAGGACATGCAAAACCTCAGATCCAAGATCTTTGTTCAGTTTTTTTTTTTTAGGTCAAATTGTGTTTTTGAGTTCTCTCAGCTTTATGCTTTTTCATATCAGCTTGTTTGTTGCTTGTACTTATTAAACTTCTGAATTGATTGTGAGATGTCTGCATGTATATATGAGAAATACTCATACTGTAGGGACATGAAAACAAAACAGATATCAATAAAACAAATAACTTGTTCAAAGACACACACACACACACATACAGCAGTAGTTGTTTGACATTTCTGCTCCTTGATTTTCTTGATTTTTGAAAATAATTTTTGGGAAAGGATTATGTTTTTTTGCTGAACAAATTGATGTGTATTCATGCTATGTATTTTATACTAAAACTCTTTTTGCATGCTTACTAATGTAGATAATGCTCTGGAGTGTTTTATACCGGTTGTCGTGTCAACAGAGAAGTTGAACGTTGCAACAGATGTTGCCGTGTCCACAGGCAAGATTTGAAGTGGTAACTGAAAAGAAAAACAGACTTGGCTGGAAGATAAGAAGGCTTCTTAATGTCATTAGAACCGTTATCCTGAGCAGAAAAATGATTGGAGTGAAGAGCTCTGCTTGAATGGGTTTTGGATGTTTGTTCTCCGAGTGGAGTTGTTTTTTCCTTGACATTTCTATGCTTTTGTTACTCTGTTATATCAGCACAGTTTGTTTGTACGGTTTCCTTGTGAACCTGTAGACCTTTTACGGCTTGTATTGCACTGCATATCTCCCTAGCAACCGAGGGTGAGCTGTTGCCTGGTGAACTAGTGTAAAAGCTCTGCATCATGCTTGTAAATAGCTGACTACAAAGGTGGAAACGGTGTACTTCAAACGAAATGCATTACATTAAAAGTTTGCAAAGTAAAAAAGGGAAAACATGGTAGCCTCTTGAGAATAAGCAAATCTCCCTCTCAACTCCGATTGCAGCCACAGCACAAAACAAATACAACTATGGGGATTTTTATCACTTGAGAACACTTTTTCTACATTTACCAAATCCATTTATTAAATCAGAAATTATTGTTATATAGGAACTTATCAATTGATTTGTTTCCTTTCCCTAATTTTGTTTCCAGGTCGAATTGCTCTTGCCATTTGGAAATGTAGATTAATTTAAACAGTATGTGGATGTTTACCTTTAACCTAAAACCTACTGTTCACATTTATTCTTAAATTACATCTGATTTGATATTTAATTTCTATTTTATTTTGCCAGATTACTCAGAGCAAAAGTGGATCCGTTTTGTACAGTCCTTATGGGTGTCCGCAGAAAGTCTATACCTTATTCTTATTATTGTAGGCAGCATGTTATTAAATTGCTGTTTTGCTTATACGATATGTAGTGAGCAAAGGACAGTCTGTCTGCATGCAAGCACTTTATTGTTAGAGTATTGCAACTTCTTCATACTGTAAAATAAACAGTCTTGCTAAAGAGAAAAAAGGAAGTATATTATTTCTTTATTCTTTCTGTGTATCTTTTCTGGATTTCTTCAGTTTATTTTTCAAGCTGAACACCTGGGTAGCCTTCTCACCAGCAAACAGTGTGAGTGAAACATTCAAAGCTTCTGAAGACCACATTTTCATGCTACTATGTTTCTGAAGGTTCAAGCCTTGATTTGTGTTTGGGTGTCTCGTTGTACGGAAGGGAGGTCCTTATGAAATAAGGTTTCTTGCTGAGTTGGGGGTGTGTATGGGGTTGGAAGATGAGCAACCAAATCAATGTCTTTGTTACTGTACATGTCCTTGAGAACTTGTCCATGTGTAAGCATGACTTCACAAAAGTAAAATTACAAGGTTTTAGTCTGAATGAGGTAACAAACTTTTCTCAGAAAGAAGAGGATCATTTTGTTGAATTATGTTTTTTACTGTCTGTTGTCATAGTCTTTGAAACTGGGTGCATTTTGGGTCACAGTTTAAAAGATATTTGTGTATATATGCCAAGTTTTTTTCGTGGCTGAAGACATGCTCAGAGTGCAGTTTGTTACAGCTTCTCATACTTAAAAGAAACGTAATTGTATCCTGAAAAATGCTCGAACAAATCAACTCTCATTGTTAAGTGCAGTGTATGGACTCCGTTTATTAAATGTTTTCTTCTTTGCTTTTCTAAGCCTACAAAAGGTGTCGATGAATACTGTTTGTCACTGTCGTACTGTTCTGTTGAAATCTGAATATTGTGTCTTGTACGGTAGGTAACCAGAAAATAAAGTAGCAAATTAAGCAATAATTTACAGTTCTATTATACCGGTATGTGTACCTCTTAGTGTTTTGTAGGCCTACTCATTTCTCAGAGACCTTGTCTCAGATGCTACAGTACCTACTTATATTTGTGTGGTGTGTTCGTTATTTGTTTCACATAGAGAAATGTATAAAAAACTATTCTTAAAAATAAGCCTGCAGTGATATTATCTTTGCTTGGGGAAAAATCAGCCTCATCATGTCATTCTCTCTCTCTCTCTCTCTCTCTCTCTCTCTCTCTCTCTCTCTCTCTCTCTCTCTCTCTGTGACTCATTTTATTGAGATGGATGAATGTATGAATATGCTCTCAAAAGTTTAAATCATAACTGGGTGAAAATGTTTCCTTTACTTTCCTTAGAGGACAATAGTGGGGTTATATACTGGTCATGTTGAACAAAATAAGAATGGAATAACGTACAAACAAACAAATACATTGATAAATAAACCCAAGAGAAAATGTAAAGATGGGAGGGGCTCTAACTAGTTATAGTGAATGATAGCATGAGCGTTGGTGACTTTCTGGTTTTATGGCGCTCTTCCAGGATAGAACTGCATGCAACTTCCCCTGTGAAGTCTTCAGTGAGCCACTGTATGGCCATGCTACATTGAAGCTTCTGTAAGTCTAACTAATTTAAAGACTCTTGTACTGGCCATAACAAGTAAATTAGTAACAAAGTTAACACAGAAGGCTTTCTAGTAAATTTAAATTTTTCTAAACCGTACATTTTGATATTCAATTTAATGGCACGTAAGTAAAACACGAGGTAGTACACAGTTTTTTCAATGGAAATCCAGATTCCTGTGCTATGGTAATGTAAAATGTCCTCCCTGTTTTGAAACCTGTATTCAAATCATTGACCTAGACTTAAAAGTGTAGTCTATATTTTCCTTTAGTCCCAGACATGTTGTACAACAACAAACAGCCTGAAATGTTTTACAAAAGGAGAGGATGGACTGGACTGTAAATGAAGCATGCTATTGACGGTAGGCAGAGAAGGAAACTTTCAAACACAATGAAACACACTGTTTGTATCACCAGGAAGTTGTGTTCATCGTGACACACATACATTGCACGGTAGCAAAGAAGAAGAAACTACATTTTTTTCAAAGACTTGTTTTACAGTAAAAGCTCTGAATTTATTTCTTATACTCAGAGGCTTGGTAGGTGGATTTTAAGTAGCAAAACAAACGATTTAGTGATGGAAGTTTACAGTATTTGTGAATTATCAAAGACCAATTATGAGAATAATGAGAATGTGTAGTTGAGTAAATACAAGCGGTACGTTGAAAAGTGATTGCTTAAGGTTAAAAAGGTGACTGTGCATACCTTTATCAGGAGGGAAGTAAGCGTGCACAAAGGTTCTCTATTCTATTCAACTGTAACCTGTACGGTTTCCTACGTCTCCTGTAACGGGGAGAGTTTTGTTTCTCTACAGTACAATGTGGAAGCTTGACAATTGTCATGCATAAAACAAGAAATCAATTGAAATAGGTTCCATGTCGAAGTAACCCTTCCGGTCGATAATACAGTAATATTATTACAACAAATGACAAACTGACAACAAAATGCTAAGTAGCGATTGATATCTTAGACGACCTCCTCTATTGATCGGAATCAATTAGTGAATAATTATGATGTCATGAAGCTGATGTCACCGTGATAAAGTTGTCAACTATTGAATTCTACTCAAATACATTACCCTGCCGTATAACTGCAAAAAAAAACGTACAATGCACCAAACATCGCTTGCTGCAATAATACTTTTAAGAAAGATTCCATTTTGACCTATTTCTCCTTCTTTTGCATTTGCTAAATCCTGGATTTTTTTTTTTAAGTGTGGTTGTGCACAAAAACCTAGGATGTCCACGGTTAGAATTTAAGGATACAAGGATTATCTAAGAAGGCCGACCAGCAAACAGAGCTTCCAGCTTATTCAGAATCAGAACAATGCAGGTCCGCCTAAAAGAAACTTAGTTACACTTTACAACAAAAGAGTTGCAGTGACTGGCTTAAACCACCAAGCCACCACCTAACTGCTCAGGTGACAGAAGCCCGACATGTCTGAAGATGTGTTGGCACCGGTCGGAGAAAGCTTATTACTGGTGACTGAGAGGGCGATAGAGAGAGGGGGAAATTTCTTACCATTTCTTTTCTGAAAGTTAATATCCCTACATTCACAGAAGGGACGTTCCTGGTAAGTTTTTGCATGTCTGTTTTTCTTTTGAGGATGGCGTGCTCCTGATAAAGGAGAGGGAAATTATTTCGTTTTTGATTAAACCCAACAACAAACCATTATGTTTTCCTCTGTCGTCTCTTGAATAAGTAGTGTACAGTCACACCCAGCCACATTTTTATGTCCTAGATAAACCACTTGAGATTGCACCATTGACGTGATGATAACATTGAAATACATGTGGTTCTTGAATTGCATAATTACTGTATTTCTGCCGCCGTTGAGTAGAATAATTGTTTATGCTCAATAGAACCAAACTGTGAGCAAATATGTACATAACTCTCTCTCTCTCACATACATACACACACACGTGTGCGCGCGTGCTCTCTCTCACATACACACACACACCCACACACACACACACACACATAAACCCAGCCTTCATTGTGTTTCAGTATAAGCTGCCAGTAGGAAATCCTAGGAAGCCCGAGTACCCAGCATATCACAGCAGAGCTTTGGTTTTTGATCAGTGGCCCGTCACGCCTAGGGCCTGAGCAGAATGACCTGAAAAACCAGCTGCTTTGAATGATTACACTTACCCAACACACAAAGACACAACGAGAGAGTGAAGAAAGGGAGAGAGAGAGAGAGAGAGAGAGAGAGAGAGAGCGAGAGCGAGAGAGAGAGAGAGAGAGAGAGAGAGAGAGAGAGAGGGAGAGAGAGAGTCAGAGAGAGAGAGTGAAGAGAGAGAGAGAGAGAGAGAGAGAGAGCCCTGCCTCTTTTCCTTTACGCACACACACGCACGCCAGGCCACGCCGCGGAACACAGCGGGACGCTTTTCTGCCTTCGTGGTTTTTCCCCTTGTTTCTGTTTGTGCTTGTGGGTCAGTTACTTTTGGTTATTTGCTATAGCCACCATCTCTCTGTAACTTCCCCCGAACCCAGGTTGTAAGCTGCTTAGGACCCGGAGACAGTGGACTATGCCCCCCTCAGCTGAGGCTGTGGGGGCCAGGTGCTGTTAAAGCTCTCCCTGGGAAAGGGTGTGGAAAGATTTAGATAAAAGACGCTGGAAAGTTGGATATACTGGACAGCTTTAGGTGAGTACATCGGCACTCCATTCTATTCTATGCCCTTCTTTTGGACTCAGTCTAATACTGACTTAGAGTTAAAAAGTAAGCCATAGACTGGGCTGTGAGATGAGAACTTTAGATACAAAGGAGTTTGTGCGTGCCTGTGTGCAGTTAGTTTGTGTGTGTGCGTGTGTGTGTGTTTAGGTGGGTGGGATTAGTGTGACAGAGGTTGTGTGTTTCTTGGGGCACCTGTAAGGGGGAATCATGTCCCCCAGACAGTTTGGCGAGACAGCAGGTGAGTCCCAGGTGTTGACTGATGGTTCACATTCCATAGAATTCTCCAGCTGGGAGAGACAGCAGTGAAATCGAGATCATTGTAAAATGTTTTACTCTGGGGGGAAAAAGGGGAAAGCTGGAACATTTTGCCCACTCTTTTACAGTATCTCTTTCTCTATATATTTCTTTCTCATTTGCTTTCTTTTAACATGTCATCTGCAGTCCCTGTCCTATTGCTTATTTAAAAGTTGTGATTAAATAAAGTTTATATCCTACGGCCACATTATCTTACCAGTTTCTCATGATCCAATCTAAATACAACATCATATACAGTACAGAACGGATGTGATTCTCTAATAAGAAGCATAATCCTTTGTTTATTCGGGTGTATGTTGAAAACATTAGTTAAAACAGCACACACTATAACAACTCATCCTAGACCATCAATCCAAATCGATGTGCCATCGTAGTTGGGAATTTGAGTATTTGAAAATCGGTTGGCATCTTTTTTTTTTTTTTTTTTATGTGAATATTTTACTTTGTGTAAGTGATAGTTGTGGTGTTGTGGATAGAACTCCCACCTAACCAAAAGTTCATGAGTTCAGGCCACCTGGTAATACTACCACTAGTGTGCCCTTGAGCAAGGCTCTTAATTTACTCCAATTTGGTCCAGGGGGACGGCTACTGTAATTTCGTTGTTACATTTATTTGGATTAAACCATATGCTAAATTACCATAATAGCGCATTTCTTACACCAAATTTTGCTGTACAGGGGACAAAAATCTAATGTTATATTTTGATTGTGAACATAGTATGTAGATGTAACTGACAGTGATAAGCGATTAGTTACTGAAGAACACCATTTTGATGAACAAGTGCTTTTAACTACTGAAATGCTTATTTCGGAAGAATTATCATGGAGCCAAAGTGAACAGAAACTTTCTCTTGTAAATCCTTAATGGACTGTGACGGAATAACTTTGTGCTTGACATGACGTCAAGGACGGGGTGAGTTCACCGCAGTGACGTGACAGCAGCCAGCAGCCTGCCCTCCGTAGTACTGCAGGATAAGCACCTGCGGTTTATTAAAACTTTGGAGCCACTGATTGATTGCTCAAATATTGACTCAGACGTTCGTCTGATTAAGGTTGCCGTTGTTCGTCGTGTGTGCTTGTGTGTGTGTGCGTGGGAGTTGGAGGGGGTGGGGGGGTGGGGTCGGGGGATGGTGTCTATTAGGGGCACGGGGGCAAGAGAGGCCTAGAGAGTAAAAATATCTATAATATTTTAAATTGTGTGTTTTGCTGTCTGTGTTTTATTTAAAAGAAGGTCACCTCACATAAAAAAGAGTCATCCCTGATATGTAGTTTTCCTTTCTTTACTGAACAGAGCAATAACGTTTAATCTGTTTGCTGACGGATGGGAAGAGGATATTGAATTTACAATGGTCTGTAGGTGAATGTGCTGTTTCTTAAAGGAAAAACACACAAACCGTTTCGGTTTACATGGAAGTTTAGTTGCGTGGAGAAGGCGAACAATTGGGTTATCAAAGAAATGCATATCCTTGTGTTCTAGTCAGTACAAAAGGTTCATAATTAAAAGGCCTCATTGATTGGGATTTGCACATAAAGATATAGAAAGCTCTAAAGGCCATTCCTCATGTGTTATTGATCTAACGGCATCAGTAACATATTTGCTATTCGGTCGAGGGCCAAGCCTATACAGCTTGCGATCATTAGCCATTTATCACAAGCTGTCACCTCTGCAAATAGCAAGCATGATAAATTTGCCGTTGGTAATCTGTGTACCTTAATAGCGAGTCAACAACTGACAGACTGGGGTTACATAATGTCAGGTTAGGAGGGCTAATACATTTTAGGAGAATAGTACTCTCTAGTAAATTCTAAAATAGTCAAATCTTCTTAGCTTTATTGGCTCCTCATATGCACTAATAAAGGAGGCTCAAAATTTTGAATAATGTAAATATTTAAACTTTGTTTTATTTTTTTTTTATTTGAGAAAAAATGTATGTAACCTGAGTGTAACATAATTTCTAAGAAATATATCCTGGAAGTCTTTAATCTGATCTAGCTTCCATCATCTGTCATCTCCACGCCACAAAGTCAGATCTACGGACACACATAATCTTACACATTTCTTTTTACTATTTATGTTTGATTGTGGCGGTACAGTTTAATGGGTAAGAGGTCACAAATGGAGCTATCCTAGATCTGTCTGGATGATCTGTCAAATACATATTTAAGTGTCTTTGTGCAGCTTTGTTTTGTTGTCATAAAGGTTATAAGGGGTAGGCGAAAGAACAAGCAAACATGTTACCCATTCCAATATAATTGAGAACCAACGTGATCTAGGAATTGACCTGGAAGTGAAACCAACATTCCTAAACTAGATTATATTTGGTTCTTACAACCCTTGTCTTTCTTTCTTTCTTTCTTTCTTAATTTTAAAACATTTCTATCTGAGTGAATGCTTTAGGAGGAAGGACAAAAAAATTAATTAAGACAGAAGAGATACTATTGATAAATATTCACAATGAAAGGAAAATAATGAGGCCTCTTCCATATGTAACACTGGGATTGTCCTTCCAATGTATTTAAGTCCCCAGCCTTTTACAATGTTGTTCTCTTTTGACGCATTCTGAATGGATGTTGGTGATGTTCTCCCACAAGTCTTATAGTGGGAAATGATGGCTCAGGAGGAAGGACTCTTTGGAATTTCACACAATAATATGTCTAAAAGTATAATAACGTCAAATTAATCTGTCAGGGTTGGTTTGAGCCAACTCCTTTCATTGTCTTCAGAAGGTGTCCTATGCAAATGCCTCGGATAGTAATCTAACCATTACAATCCGTTTCAATACATAAAAGATACCCGTTGTTAACAGTGAAAAGTACAATGTCAAAACACTTTGGCATTCCGTGGTAAAGGACAAACTGTTTAGGGATGTCTGGGTTGAGGGACTGACTGTACTGTCTCTAATGTGAATGGGTTGGTCCCTAATAATAAGAGCATTGGATGACTAATGTCCGCTTATTGAAATAACTTGATAAGATCTCTGCGGGCACACTCAGACTTTTGCAGGTGCAACAGAATGAGGGCGGAGTACTTGGGTATTTTTCAATTCAAACTTTGATGTTGCTGTGATGCTACACTCGTCATTGTTCAAATTAGGTTGGCAGGTATAAGCTGTTGAGAGAAAGGCCAAACATCTACATTTACAAGCTCCTCATAAAATGAATTGAAAAGAGGTATTCATTTAATAAAGTCAACCTCATGTGCCAGTGGTATGACATAGAAGTAAACAAAACCTGCTGAAGGTTTCTACAGATGAACCCAGGTCTATGGAATCCACATGACCTGCAGTCACTTTCCTACTGGTCTCTTAATGCATAGAGTATCCAAGCAATGGTGCAAAACCTACATTGAGATACATAATGCTGAATAAAGTGTTTTCCTTTCCGTACCTGGCTGTGTGGAAACCATACAACTATTGTTATTGAACAAACTGTACATTGTTCATTCAGTAGTGTAAATATTGTATATCAGAATCAGAATTTATGTCAGATCCTCTGTGCTTTTCTTCAAGTCAAGTCTGTACATATCGTTTTGTTCCTCCCCACTACTGTATGGGAGCTTCTAAGAACATATTGATTTTCAGTGATCAGCACATACAATGTGCTTGCTATTCAAGGGTGAGATTCAGGACTATATGGCCTATAGACCTTGCTGATAAGAGGAAGTTAAATGTTCATATCAAGCCTTATGTGACTAGCTTGAGAAACAGTGGTGGGAAAATGTCTAAGTAGTCAGAAGTTCATATCGTGCAACCTGTGACAATAGCTGGAGAACGGGGTGGGAAGAGCCTTACAGCATAAAATATGGTAGGTATAAAAAATGGAAAAAATTATACAAGCAACAAAAGCTATCCATCTTCTAAACTGTCTACACAGATTACCTACTGGTCTCAGACATTAAAAGGTTATTGTGAAATGAGTCAAAGGGTAAATTTCTTTTGTTTCTGGTGCATCGTGGTTTTCAAATTTCCTATTTATTTAATCTCTCTTATGATCAGACAGTTCTATAGTTTTCTATGTTTCTTATAGCCACAGGTTGTCGTTGCACAGTTCTAGTTTCTGTATTATGATGTGCAGTTGTTTAGAGAAGTCACAGCAGAATGTTAATCTCTTTATTTCCAGAATACTTCTGAAAATGCAAGCTTCAACTTCCTCTCCTGTGACCAACACAACTACCAATACAACCACCACTACCAAGTCAAAAGAACAAATACTGACTCAAAGTAAGTTTTATCATCCAAATTGGAAAAAATACCAAATGTTAATGCTTATATGAAATTGCTTTGAATTCATACACCTATGGTCAGGGTTTTGTGTTCAATACAATAATGGATGGATACATAAAGTGTCCTCTTGTCTCCTAAAATGTTCAAAGGGACATTTTTGCTGTTATAAAAGGTCTACATGCCTTTATAAGTAATGAAAGAGCTTGTCTAAACTTTAAACAATAACTAATAGTAAAACATTTGGAATGAGATTACGTTTTAATTAACAACAAAACATTTCGGTTTGAAAACGTGTCAATGTTGAAAATTTGACTATATTGAAAGTGCTTATGTAAGTTATCTAGAACAAGTTAAATATATTTGTGGTCATATTTTTTTCTAGGTTCTGGGGCTATGATTGCTGTCATCGTCATAGGTGTCATTATTCTTCTAACGATTCTGCTTGTCATCTTGAAGACATATAACAGGTCTGACAGCATTTCTAATAGACAAGTTGAATAGTTGACATTGTGACTTTGGCTCAGGAGACATGCCTACAAGAAGAATGTGATTATACATACTGTATCCCATCACAGATCATAAATGTTGTTAAACAGAAAGTAATACATTGTATATAATTTGACGTGTAGGCTACACATTGTTAACCAATATGGGATTTCAGCAAACATAATCACTATGCACTGTGAATCCGAATGAGTA